>JAJPGS010002021.1:0-74060 GCA_028654335.1 Alnus rubra
TCAGTTACATTGTCATAGTAGCCCATAAAAGTCACGAGGAAAACATGTTGGTTGACGTCGGCATGTGATTTTCGGTATTAAAGTCTGTCTTGGCATCGACGGGCCGTCAAAGATACAAGCGCACACTCACACACTCACTCACTGTGATCGTTGCCGACAGACAGATAGAAAAGACACACACAACAGCCATACCACCAATACAAGATTTGGTGAAGCATATGCATGTGAATGTGTTGGTGAAACCACCTTTTGGGTGGCTGTTATTTTTTAGATTTTAAATTTTTAAAATTTTGTTTTTAGATTTTTCAATTTTTCAATTTTTTTTTTTAGATTTTAAAATTTTTAAAATTTGGTTTTTAGATTTTAATTTATAAACTTTTAAAAATATATTATTTTAGAGTAATGTGGCAAAAGGCTGACTTAGTACTACGGATGTTAAAAAATTGGACCGAAACTCACGGATGAACCATTTTTTAAAATTCGCGAAAAACTTAAGGAGTGAAAGTTGATTTTTAAAAAGTGATTTCAAATTGCACGTTGACTCGGAGATTTATATATGAGACATTTACCCTAATTTTAAAGTAGCTTTCTGTGACATCCTGGCTCTAAACCCTATAAAATTTCAAGGGTTATATACTTTATCCCTTTCAACTAATAGTCATTTTTATAAAATTTACAAATTAACAAGTGTGACACTTAAACCCATCAAATTATCAATTTATGCACTTAAAGACATTCCATTAAGGTTGTCATCTATTTGGATAAAAAATTGGTCACCTGTCACACACGTGACCACTTCTCTATCAGCCTTCAGATAATACCTTCATTTTTTTTAAAACCAAAACAATAAAATAATAATTAAAAAAAAAATTGAAACGCAAAGGGTGGCTGCATCATCCCATCATGCTAGTGACTCGCTGGCCACAAAGGTTGGATATAACCGCCCTCAACCCACTAGGGGTGGCCGCTAACAACCCATTGTGGCTGGGATGGCTCATTTCCATTTTTTTTTTTTAAAAAAAAATTAATCTTTTTTGTCGATTAATAATTATAAGGGTAAATTTGATTTTATAAGTTTCGAAACAAGGGTATTCGGAAAACTTTGGTGAAATATGACTTTTTCATCCAAATAGACGGTCAACACTAATAGCAGGGCTAATTACAACAAAAATGATAGTTTGATGTGTCTAAGTGTCACAGCTGTGATTAGTTCATGAAATTTATTAAAAATGACTGTTAGTTGAGGGGCTAAAGTAATATTAACCCTTCAACGTACTTAGAATACTAATTTATATCCTTAAAGAAAAAGGTTTAGCAGTGTGAATTACATATCTTTATATGTGAATATATGAATATTATTAATGCTCACATCAATCTTATTAATATTAGTCTACAAACCAAAATGGCAAGTATTAGTGATTAAAAGTGTGGGTGGGTCACACATCTTCCCCAGTGGGAGAATGGGGTGACACCACCCTGGCTATTGGTGGGTGGCACAGAAGAGGAGGGCCAGTATTAGCCTCCACCCTCCCCCTCTTTTGAAAATTTATTATTATTATTATAGTATATAAATAATTAATTTTATATATTTCGACCAAAATAATTGAACTTAGTCCATGCCCAAAAAAAAAACAAAAAACTAGGATCTTGGCCCTATTATAAGAAAAGTCATTTATACCTAAACCTTAAACAACCCAAATTTATCATGAACAACAACCTAAATCTGTTATTAAAAAAAAAAAAAATAGGCATGAGCAATAACCTTCAAAAGCAACGTAAAAGGTTTTTTTTTTTTTTTTTTAATAAAAAAAAACCCTACCCCCTTATACGTGACCGGTAACCTAGGGCAGCAACCCCCCCCCCCCCCCCCTTTCCCCCTTTTCATTTTTCGTTTCTCTTCTTCCAGAGACCAAAATCTTCCTAGCACCACAGCCCTTCTTCTTCTCTTCATTTTCTCCTGTTCTCCTCTCTTACAGAATCACAGCCTCCCCTCCCCTTGCGCCGATCTTCCGTCTTCGCCTCTTCTTCATGAAAAACGTTGTTATGGCCTATGGACAATTAGTCTGAATAACACTCTTGTTGTTGCAGTATACATATGTACGTAGTAGATGAAAATGAGACACACAGACACACATATCTTGTAACAGCCGTGAGAGTGGCTTCACCTCAAAATGGGGTAGGAACAGAAGAATAAAGTAGGAGAGCACAAATGGTGAATGTCTAGAATGGATGGAAAATCTAAATTTGATCAAAATCTTCCGAAAATACTCTCACTTTGACCAGTTTTTTTAAGGTCAACGTAAGGGTATTTTCGGATGATTTTGATCAAATTTGGTTTTTCCATCCATTCTAACAATCAACCCTAACGGAGTGGCCTTTTTGACACATGATAGTAGTTTGATGTATCCAAGTGTCACACTTATTAATTTGTAGGGATTTTTTAAAATGATTGGAAGTTCAGAAGCCTTAAGTGTATTTAACCCATATACATATTTGGGAATATTTGAAATGGAAGGTGTTTAAAGCTAGAGCTTTGAAAGAAGAGAGTCCCGTATGAGAAAAGATAAATTAAAGTAAGCACTTATAAGGCCAACTATTGCTTTAAAGCAATCAATGTTTGAGTGTTTGCACATGTATGTATGCTCTAATACGGCGTGAGGCATCAGACGCATGCACGTGTGCAATGGGCTGCAGGGTGCTAGTAGCGCCTTGATGGTGCACTTGGCACTTGTATCCTAGAGAAATGATTGTTGTAACCCTGTACATACCCATTCATCATAATTGAGGAAAGCGAATCACTAACGTATCTTAGAAGAGCATTTAATTTTCAGGTTTTTTCTTGCTATTTCTTTTTTCTTTTATAATTGTTTTCGTTTTAAACTACGCATATAGGAATAAAGATTTGAACATGTTTTAATTTATATGGATTAAACTAAAATTAAGGATCTTATGATAGTAACTTTTTGTGCTTTATACATTTATGCAAAGTTCTCTGCGATTCTGTCACTTGGTAAATTCCTGGTTGGTACGTGCATAATCTTTAGAATATCTTTTTATTAGAAGAAGCGTAAATTTTTTACGCACCTCTTTTAAATTACAAAGAAAAATGCAGCGTACAGCGTGGGTCATGGGCCACAGGGCCAGTATAT
The DNA here is from genome assembly GCA_028654335.1 of Alnus rubra. Taxonomy (NCBI): domain Eukaryota; kingdom Viridiplantae; phylum Streptophyta; class Magnoliopsida; order Fagales; family Betulaceae; genus Alnus; species Alnus rubra. The sequence continues at coordinate 3,150 of JAJPGS010002021.1, forward strand.
ATGACACACAAATAGCCAAAGCTGAAGACATTTATTGCTGCAAAAGCTTGTCCTAAGAGAACACTTTGAATGACAAACCAGAAGCACCTAACTTCTCCTCCATGAGTTTGGTTAATTTCTCCACCATAGTAGGTGACAGATAGTTCACCCAGTCTCCCACCTCACCCTTCCTAAACAAATATTTGTTTTCAAAGTTCTTAATCGACTTGCCAGATTTATTTGCCTCCAACTCCTTCAGATTCTCAAAACTGCACAGTTCTGCAATCTTTCAATGACACCACTTCTCTCCTCCTCCAAAGAAAATGGGAACCCCAGAAACTCTGCTAAAATTTTCAACTGAGAAGTGATGTCTTCTTTCATGTCCTCGTACTTCAAGAACAACACCTTGTGAGGCTTCTCTATGCTCTCCTTCCAGTACCCCAACATATGCTCCCAAAAGGGTCCAAACCCTATAATCCCCTTGCAGTACATTTCAAAGGCTTCATCTAGCAACATTGGGGCTTGAGATCCTGGCCTAAGTTTGTTCGAGTAATGCCAGGAGGAGATAAAAGTGTCAAGTGGGTTTCTGCAAATATAAACAACCCTGCAATCAGATTTCTTGATGGAATTAGGTAATGAAGAAAACGGAACATGGGTGCCAAAAAGTCTAGGCTGAGGAAAGTTTGAAAGATCAGGAAGCTGCTGGCCATTGGCATAGAGCTTGTACTCAAAGAAAGGTACAAGATCGTGGGGGTTGGATGCAAGCAAAGGATGGCTGTTTGACATGACAGCAAAACGCTTGCGATTCACAACAGCAAAAGCCAAGGCTTTCAACCATGTGGTGCCTGATTTTGGTATGGTGGCCAATACCAAGTCAGTGTCACTTGCTTGGAAGTGCCTTTGGAAGGAGATTATGGCTTGGATCTCCGTTGGCTGGCACCAAAACCCTTGGAACTTGTAGATATGAGGGGTTCTCCATCCTCTCTCTTTGGGAAGATCAGAAAGAAGAAGTTCCTTGCATTCTTGGCTTAGTTTTTGATCTTCTTCTCCTCCTCCTCCTCCTGCTGCTGCTGCTTCTCCATCCCGTGATGGGTTTTTTGTGTAGTGAGTGGTAACCATTGAAGCAGTACTGTCGATTGAAATTGGCATGAAAATTAGCTCACAAAGACTACGTCTTTATAGTTGCAAAAAGTTGCTATTTGTGCATTTTAATTGTTAATTGAAATTGGCCGGCATTTCCTTTCTCAAAATAGACTAATTGAATTCCTTTGTCCCACACTGCTTTCCATGATAAAATGCCTTTAGACCAAGGCTAGTTCCTTTCATTAATTATACAAGGTTTTGAACTGTCATGATGTAGATTTTTGTACCGTCCGACTGGACCACCAGTGCCCAGCAAAAGAAAGAGAATATGGCTAAAAGTGGTGTACGTCCGGTGGCGGGTGGGAAACGTCGATGGTTAAGTTAGAAAATATTTTAAGTGATCCTGACTAGATAGTGTGGCGAGTTGTCATGGATGTCATACCTTTTTTGGGGGTTTGTGTCCCTTTTTTATGCTTAGATCTATTGGGGTGGTCCTTAGATAGATAATGTTTCTTTATTTTTTGCCGCGCAATGGACACATAGTTATATGATAACTTTCCATCCGATGGGCAGGTGACTTTTAGGCTTTTGTTTGGTTGTGGGGACCATAATTATTTATTTATTTATGTATCAAACTGCAAATAACATGCTTGGAAAAACTTTGTATAATGTAAATGTAGAATATGAATCCTCCATCTAATTTAAGGGGCTGCAATTAATTAGTCTTTCAATTAATAGAAAGTAATACAATTTAATTAATTAATTTAATGGGTGCATGTTAGAGTGCTGAATCACAACCACATCAAGGTTGAGAGTAACAAGCAAAACAGCTTAAAATGTGTTTTTTTTTTTTTGGGGGGGGGGGGGGGGGGGGGTGGGGGGTGGGTTGGTTTGGGTAAGTAGTGATTTCATTACCAAAAGAAAGAACAAAAACAACCCAAAGGAAAATAGTTGGGACGGATCACATTTTATAATAATTAGTATCACATGAATTGATGTGCGGTAGTTTACATTTTAGTGACTGATGTGGACTGCCACATTAATTTATAAACGTTGATAAGTGTTACATGAATTACCACATGACGGTTCACATTTTAATAGCATTATTCCCTAACTACTAATTGTGAATCGTCGTGTGGTAATTTATATAACACGTTAAATCTCGAAGTATTTACATTTTGTTTTCAAATTTTAGGGCTGACAGGTTTTGAACGTACAGATTAAAATCTCTAATAATTTATTGTATAAATTGCTAGCAATTTAAAACACATTATATGTAAAATGTCATACGAGACATACGAGACTCACGTGTCCGAATAAATTTTTATTCTCCTTCACAGATAAATTTGATATGAGCTCTTCAACATGTTGTGGACAAAAAATTGATGGACAACCTTATCATCAGTTGCATTGTGATAGTTGCCCATAAAAGTCACTAGGAAACATGTTGGTTGACGTACGTCGGCATCGACAGGCCGTCAAAGATACAAAGAGCGCACTCACACCCACACTGTGATTGTTGCCGACAGATAAAAAACACACACAAACAGGCATACCACCATTACAAGATTTGGTGAAGCATTTGTGAATGTGTTAATGCAGACCACCTTTAGGGCCGGTGTGAATGCTTTTGGGTGGCTGTTATTTTTTAGATTTTAAAATTTTTAAAATTTAGTTTTTAGATTTTAATTTATAATTACTAAAATATATTATTTTAAGGTGGGGTGACAAAAAGGCTGACGTGACATTAACGGATGTCAAAAAATTGGATCGAAAACTCACGGATGAACCATTTTTTTAAATTTTCGAAAAACTTAAGGAGTGAAAGTTGATTTTTAATAAGTGATGGAGTGATTTCAAATCGCGTGTTGACTCGAAAATTTACGAGGCATTTATCCTTATTTTTAAGGTAGCTTTCTGTGACATCCTGGCTCTAAACCTATAAAATCTCAAGGGTTAAATATATTTTATCCTTTTCAACTAATAGTCGTTTTTATAAAATTTCGCTAATTAACAAGTGTGACATTTAAAAAAACACATCAAACTATCAATATGTTGCACTTAAAGGTTGTCGTCTATTTAGATGAAAAATTGGTTACCTGTCACACACATGACCACTTTTCTATTAGTCTTCGGGTAATACCTTTCATTTTTTTTTTTAAAACCAAAATAATAATTAAGTAAAAAAAAAAAAACTTGGTATGTAAAGAGTGGCTGACTCGACTGGCCATCCCTAGCATATTGGGGGTGGCCAGCTGGCCACAGAGGTGGTTGGATGTAACCACCCTCAACCCATTCTGGGGGGGGGGTGGCCACTAACAACCATTGCATTCACACCGTTTTTTAAAAGTTGGGCTTTTTTTTTTTTATCCTATTTTGAGTGTTGGGCTCTTTATATGTTTATTTTGGGGCCTTTTACGGACTTTTTTTTACCTGAAAGTGCACTCGTTAATACTTTTCAGGCCCCAATAAGATTATGTACTTATCAGTTTATCATACTTTTTTTTCTTTCTTTCTTTCTTTTTGACCTTTTCAGGGTTTTTTTAGGCTTGATTAAGGGGCACTCTTTAGCACTTATTTAGCCCCAATTAACTTATGCACTTATCCGGCCTTTTTTTTTTTTTTTTTTTTTTTTTTTTTTTTTTTTTATCCTGTGTATTTTTGGCCTGAAAAGGTCATCTTTCTAAAGAGCCAATAATAACCTGTATCCAGAAAAAATAACATAATTAAAGCTAACTAAATATCTCTGACTTCAAGTCTTCAACAGTTTGTTAGGATGATTACAAATATCTTTACAAGTAGCTTAATTACTTAAGCATATAAATGAAAATTCAAAGTCGATCGAAGACAATCATATCCATTGTTCATACACCCACATTTAGCATATTAATAAAAATTCAATCACTCAAACCTAACACAAACATTAACCTATGCACTTTCACTTTCATTTCCAGTCAAGCGGATTCAAAGAAAGAAAGTCTTAATTAACTCCATTGTCTTCCATTTTATATATCTAAACAACAGTCTATGAACATCAAATTATTTATTAAGAATATTTTGATTCATTGGGAAACTAAAATTGATGTAAACTTCCACATTTCTTCAAGCTTGAAGAAGTTTGCCACTTCTTTAAATCTTTCCGCAGCAAGTTCGATCTCATTCAACTTATATTTGGAGCAGTTATTAACCGTATGTCTTTTCAGCCCTAATGAACATTGTCAAAACTAGGCTTCGTAACAAAATTAAAGATGAGTTTCTGACTAATTTTTTAATGTTGAACATCGAAAGAAAAATTGCCGCAAAATTTAGTAAGATTCAATCATAAATTATTTCGAGATCTAAAAGAATGTCGGGTTCCATTTTAATAGGTATTTGAGTTGAAAATCGAAATATATTAAGAAAAAAAAAATATTTTCTTGGGGAAACTTCACAAAAGGGTATCAAACTATCACGCTTTTTCAATTAAGGGTACCCTATGTAGCAAAACGTTCAATTGAGTGTATGCATTAATCAAAACCGTGCAATGTAGGGTATTCCGTCAAGATTCGGTGTTAATCTTGACGGAAGTGGAGTCACGTGACTTCCACGTGATTTTTAAGGGCGTTCTTCCTGTTATGCCCCTTAAGAAAATGCTAAAATACACATAAAGGACAAAACTTATAAAATGCTCCAGATGATGTCATATTAATAGCCCCAAAACACCCCAGACACCGTTTTCTTCGGCGATAACACCCGCCACTTTCCCTTCCGTCTCGGTCCGAGCCTAGGACACCGACGTGAGTTCCTCTTCATTGAGGTCGCCTTCCACCTTCCCTGCTGGCTCAACCCCAATACCAACCCAACCGTCCAAGCTGCCGGACCCAAAAGCCCTCTTCGGGTACAAGAAGTTCACGAGCCTGCAGGGGCAGCATCAGCACACGGCCGCGTGGGCACAGTATAATCTGGTTAGACGTGATTTGGTTTGCTTCGTTAACTAGGGTCAGAACGGAAAATTAGAAAACGGGTTCAAGGATTTGGAAGGAGGAAAAATGTGGTGGGCTTTTCCAATTTTGGTGTTTTGGTTCAATGGCAGAATAGGGTGGGTTTCGAATCCCCGATCGAATCCCTTGTTGTGCTGTATTTTTTCTCTGATTATTTCCTTGGCATCAGAACAATAAAGATAAAGTTTTGAATCATAAAAACTTAACGAAATTAATAGAGTATATACAACGAAAATTAAGAGTTGGAAGAATATTTCCCTGTTGAACAACGGAAATAAAAATTCCTAATAAACCACTACCCAATTCCTAAACGGCAAAATCCCTAATCCCTAAACGGCCCAAAACAAAATCCTAGAGATATGCACCGCAAAAATCACGATCACGGTCTACTCCATGAAGATGGCAAAAATCTCTCCCTCTATTCCTAACAAAGATTTTGACGGCAAATCCCTAATCAGTCTTTTTTTCTTTTTTCTTTTTTTTTTTTTTTTTTTTGATCAGTTTTTAATAGATTAATAAAAGATTAATGAATATATTTTTTTAATAGATTTAAATGAATATATTTTTCTTAATAGAGGGCATAAAGGGAAGATTTGCTTAAAAAATCACGTGGGTCGCATGTGATGGAGGTTCCGTCAAGGATTAACAGTGGAGCCTGACGAAATACCCTACATTGCACGGTTTTGATAAATGCATACACTCAATTGAACATTTTGCTACATCGGTACCCTTAATTGAAAAAACGCGATAGTTTGATACCCTTTTGTAAAGTTTCCCCTATTTTCTTTCTTTTCTTTTGTTTATTTTTATATATTAATTGAATCTTCAATCTTAATATATTTCTCATTCATGCTTTGGCTCATTCCGATAAAAATTTCTAACTCCGTCCCTAGTGGATGGGGCAACCTTGGGTTTGTAAAGAACTTCCATGTCAATAGCTAGCTGATGTGGCAAGTTTTAGGTAAACTGTTACGTTAATATGTAAGGAATTTATAATAAAATCGTCTCGGTATCATAGACATGCCTTTAAAGAATTGGCAGGCTTCATTAATTGTTAACATATTCACTGCAATTAATTATCGCTACCAAGTGCCAACCACAACTTAGTGGATGCTCTAAAGCCATTATCAAAATAATTAAGAGTTGATCAGAAAATGAGTGAAAGCGATATTTGAAATAAAACGATATGATGCTTATTTGGTACTTAATTTACCACTAAATTTATATTGAATTTAAATGGCATGGCAAAATATAGACTGTGAATGAGAAGAAACATGAGCAAATTCAATTGGAGATGAGTCGCCTAGGGATAAAATGTACATAATACGTATCATTTGTTGAAAATAAAACCTTTTAAAGGGACGTTATTTATTGTATTTTCTTTCAAGTGATCAAATTTGTAAGTTTCCAAATTCAACTTTTTTATTTAAACTCAATTGAAGTTGTTGAAAATAAGGTTGCATATTGAATCACTTTAAATATTTTACAGAATGAGCCTATATATACAGGACAAAATACAGATGTGTACATACGTATATAACTGATGTGAGACATACACGACATATAAAATAACAACCCTCCTCAAACTCAAGGTGGAGTGCGAGAGACCAAATTGAGTTTGGAGACAAGATCGCAAGATCACCATAGAGGATGAGATTTTGTGAAGAGGTATGCGATGATCATGTGATGTAATGGAATAAAGTTGTAGTGAGCCATGAAGAAGATGACAGACAAAATGAGAATCAATCTCAATATTTTTGGTTCATACATGAAAAATGTTGTCATCGCCTATGGACATTTAATCTGAATAACACTCTTGTTGTTGCAATATATAGAAGTACGTAGCAGAGGAAAGAGAGACACACAGGCACACATATCTTGTAACAGCCGTGAGAGTGGCCTCACCCTAAAATGGGGTAGGAATAGAAGAATAAAGTAGGAGAGCACGAATGGTGAACGTCTAGAATGGATGGAAAAACTAAATTTGATCAAAATCTTCCAAAAATACTCTCACTTTGACCAGTTTTTTTTAAGGTCAACGTAAGGGTATTTAGGATGATTTGGATCAAATTTGGCTTTTCCATCCATTCTAACGATCAACCCTAATGGAGTGGCCTTTTTTACACAAGATAATAGTTTGATGTATCCAAGTGTCACACTTGTAAATTTGTAGGGATTTTTTAAAATGATTGGTAGTTCAGAAGCCTTAGGTGTATTTAACCCATATACATATTTGAGAATATTTTGAAATGGAAGGTGTTTAGAGAGCTTTGAAAAAGAGAGTCCCGCATGAGAAAAAGATAAATTAAAGTAAGCACTTATAAGGCCCAACTATTGCTTTAAAGCAATCAATGTTTGAGTGTATGCACTTGTATGTATGCTCTAATACGGAGTGAGGCATCAGACGCATGCGCAGTGGACTGCAGGGTGCTAGTAGCGCCTTGATGGCACACTTGGCACTTGTATCCTAGATAAGTGATTGTTGTAACCCTGTACATACCCATTCATTATAATTAAGGAAAGCAAATCACTAACGTATCTTAGAAGAGCATTTAATTTCCAAGTTTTCTTCTTGCTATTTTTTTTTTGGGAAAACTTCAATTTACTCCCATGAAGTTGTCACAAATTTGCAATTGTACCACCAATGTTTCAATTTTGTTAATTGAACCCCATTAAGTTTCAAAAAATTTCAATTAGGGAATCCGTCCAAATCGACCATCTGAATTAATAAAATTTGCCTCACGTTCTTGTTAGTGATGTAACGGACAAGAATGCCCTCATTTTTTTAGCCGTTCTTTTTTCTCAAATACCTATAGAAACCCGACCCCGCTCGTGCCCTCATTTCATACTGGTTCAAATTTCCTGAGAGATTAAGAGAGGAGAGAAGAGAAAAGAAGAAGGGAAAAAATCGGGGAAAATGGTAGGGTTTCGCCCACAACTAGTTGAAGGAGACAATGAATGGCTCGAAGCAGGGCTCGTCCGGCGACCCAACAATCAACTCCAATGGGGATTCAAAGGAAAGGATAGATGCAAGCTCGAAGTCCACCCATACTGTTGCATTTTTTTCACAGCAACGAATATGCTACTGCGAGCGGCCTAAGAACGTGAAAATGGCACACACCAGATAAAATTTCGGAAGAAGGTTTATGGGTGGTGAAAATTGGAAGGCAAGTGCTAATTATTCTCTTCAATTTTAAGGTTTCATTATACATTTGGGTGATCAAAAAATTGTAGGGTTTTTTGTGTGTTTTTTCCAGGCTTATAGTATGATTTTGTTTAGGGTTTATAAAACTGAGTTAATCACTTCGGATTTTGTTACAATTTTCAAAATTTTAGGGTTTCGTCTCTGCTGAAATTTTTAAAGTGTTTGTAGAAATAATTAAAGAATGTGATTTGGGTTTTTGATACTACGATAGTATTGGCTTTGTCATCCCAATTCTGTTTCACTTGTGCTGAAATATTGAACCTTAATATGTAGATGAACCTAGTATGTCAACTTTTGAAATTTGATTTGTGTTGTTTTTTGGCAGATTAATAGGGATTGTGGTTTCTTTGAGTGGGTTGATCCCAAAATGTGTGAACATGGTAAGAGAGTTGTCGATCGATTGTTTAAGTGGCATGAAGGTTTGGTGGCAGAAGCTAAACGATGTGAAGGCATGGTTGAAGTAGAAGTTAGGAAGGTGAAGGCTGAAATGGAGAAAGAAGTTGAGGTTGTGAAGACCGAAAATCTTCAATATCGTAAAGAAATCGAAATTTTGGATATCAAACATGGAGCAATGAAGAAGAATTACCATACAATGCTTGTGTGTTCATGGATTATGTTTGTACTGTGCCTTTTCTTTGGATATGCAGCCCAAAACTAGCAGGGTAGTATAATTGGTCGTTTGAGGTTGCCATGATGGATGCAAGTGTGGATCAGTGCATGTTTTTTGTCGAAAGTTGTTTTGTGTTGTGGTGTATTAAGTTGGAACATGTTGTGGTATCATACACTCATAAATTTTTGATATGATGTGTCAAGTTATTTTGTGATGTGCTGTCTGTCAACTGAATTATTTTGAAAGAAATCCGATTGTGCTCTATTAAACTTGAAATACACAAATACATTTAACCACAAATCATTTCAAGCCAAACTTTCCAAGCATGTCACTTTCAAAGCAAACAAACTAGGCACATAAATGATATGTGTTACACAAACTGTGCGCATAAATGGATGTACATTCCAAGTGCATGTCAAAATCGCCAACATTCCAATTACATTTAAAGTGCAAAAAACAATCCAACTGCATCTGCATGTCAAAAGACCAACATTCCAACTACATTTAAAGTGCAAAAACAAATTCAACTACCTGACATGTGCATTAAACAAAAGACCTACTGCACACTAGACCAAATTCAACTACATGACATGTGCATTAAACAAAAGACCAATTGCACAGTAGATGTGTATCAAATACATGACAAACATTTAAAGTGTTGTTCATAAAAAAACTTTCAAAGGACTGTCTATGAAATTATATCTTCCAATCTGGCTTCCTTCTCTTCCTTTTCTCTTCAGTAATTTGAATTTCTTTTTCAACAGTTACAACTACAAGTTTGCCTTTGGTTGCCGAATCAGTTGTTGGATTTGCACCACCTCTTGATGCTGCCCCACTAGTTCCACCAACTCTGAATGCATGTCCACTTCGGGTTGCTGCACCTCCTCTTGTTGCTGCCCCACTAGTTCCACCACCTCTGAATGCATGTCCACTTCGGGTTGCTGCACCTCCTCTTGTTGCTGCCCCACCTCGGGTTGTTGCACCTCCTATTGTTGCTGCCCCACTATCTGACCCACTCTCAGTTAGATCAATATGTGTGGTGGGTTTGGATGCACTAGTCCGAAAAATACTCTTGACCCTTTTGGACTGTCGGGTCCTTGAACGAATTGCAAGTGTTGGGATCGAATTTGTCGCACCCTTACACCAATAACAAAACACAATAGCATTTATGTAAGCATAATATACAAAAGAAAAAACGAACAAAAAAAAAAAAAAAACCAAAGAAATCAATGATATAACAATGCTAGTACCTTTAGACTGGTACCACCTCTGATTTTGGGATATGTACGCATGCTGGAGCTAGTACTTTGTGTTTGCACAGAATAAATAGCAAAATGTGTCACAATAACAACAAGGATAATAAGACCAATAGCAAAACTCACACTTGCTAGAGGTGGGGTAGGCAACTCTTGACTTAATTGACTCATTTTCATTAGACATGCCCTTTTATTGTGCCCTTTTCCCTTGCAGTTGGAACATGTCATCCTTGCTCCAAACTTCCTAATTCTGAATTTATTTTGCAGATCTCTACTTTCATCAACTCCCATTTTTCTTAACTTCTTTGGTCTACCCGGGGTCGCTGTAGCCACTGGGAGTTCCAACATGTCATGATGGGTTTTGATCCATTGCTCCTCACTGGGCATTGGATATATAACTGGCTCGTATGCTTTCTTGTACATCTCCAAAGAATAGAAGTCATTAACATAATCTGCTGCATCCTTACAACTATGTCGTATAGCAGCACATGCATGCACACATGGGATTCCAGTCATTTGCCAAACCCTACAGCCACATGTTCTTCTCCTCATGTTCACCACAAATTATTTGCCAGTTGGACCACTCACTTCAAACATGTCATCACCAGCATATAGGGCAACACAGTCCATTGATTCATACACTAATGCCTCCAACTTCTTTGCAATTTTAAGAGTTATCTTTCCAGTCAGCTTTTGAATGCCCTCCCTCTTAGCTTGATATCTCCGCATCAATTTTCTCCTCATCATCTCCAGCATGGTCAAGATAGGCTTATCACGAGCCTTTAAAATGTAAGAGTTAAAACACTCACAATTGTTGTTCTGCAAAAGGTCAGACTTTGTATCCTCAGTAAACCATGCTCTGGACCATGCACTTGGGTCAATTTTGTGCAAGTACTCAAAGGCATCACTGTTCATATTCTTCAGCTCATCCATTACACTCATAAAATCCCCTTCAATGTATGCAGAAGCTGCAGCCCATAACTTCTCCTTCAAGGCCACTCCTCGATGCCCCCCGATGTCCCTTAAGTTGGCATACAAGTGCCTGACACAAATCCTATGGTCTACATTTGGAATGACCTCCTCAAATGTTGGCATTTGCCCCTACAAAAATTATAACAATATATTACATTAAGATTGTACAACATTGTAAATAAAAAAATGAATGAAGTGTAAGTAAATAAAAAAGGGATGAAGTGCAAGTAAATAAAAAAGGGATGAAGTGCAAGTAAATAAAAAATGAATGAAGTGTAATCATGTACCATAACTTACCTTCTGTCGATCTGAAATAAATGTTGGCCTGATATGCCGCTCATGGTGTCCATGATCGGACACTAAGGTTTCCAGAAACCATATCCAGCTGTCCTTGGTCTCAACTTCGATTACAACATAGGCAATTGGATACATTTTATCATTTCCATCTCATCCAATCGCAGCTAGGAGTTGCCCCTTAAATGGTCCTTTAAGGAAGCACCCATCCACCCCTATAACAGGTCTACATCCTTCGAGAAAGCCTTTCTTCATGGCAGCTAGGGAACAATACATTCTCAGAAACTTTGGATTGACCTCAGGCACTGGCCTATCCACTTTCATCACAACACAACTTCCTGGGTTGGTTGATCTCAATGTCTCACAATAGTCCCACAACTTCACGTATTGAAGCTCATGCTTTCCAAAAATCTTTCTATTAGCCTTTGTTCTTGCCCTATACATCATGCTTGGATTTACATCCACCCTCCACCTTTCTTTCACTTCATTCTGAATCGCACCCAAATGCATGTTGGGCTGAACTCTAAACTTGTCTATGAGTTTGTCAGCAATCCAGGTGGATGTCACAATTGAGTTCTTAAATTGCCTGCAACACAGATGTTCACTTTGCATAGACATTATCTAAAATGTCTCTTCATCAGGCAGCTTTCTGGCATATACTCTATAATTACAATTTGGTTCCTTACACACAACTATACACTTTTGTCTCTCATTCCTTTTAAATGTGATGTTCTTCTCCCTTTTAAGATTGAACATCCTAACAGCCTCCCTGAATGTCCGTATATCTGGGAATTTCATCTCTAGTTCCAAAACTGGATCTCCCATGTCAACTGAGCCCTGGAGCAGAGGTTATTTCATATTCTTCATCACTAGGTACTGGTGAGACAAGAATGTCACTTCTACCCATATCAGAGTTATAGTCATCATCAACATCTTCATATGTCATTTGGCCAGCTTCAGTGTGGTCCCCATCATCTTCACTATCATTATCACTACCCTCTTTACTACTCTCTTCACTACTCTCAACCCTAGGATTATCAGGTTGTACATTAGAGGGTCCAGCACCCGCACCAATATCAACATCAAATAAGTCTTCATCATCACTTAGCTTATCTGCCCACCAAGGATCATCAAAATTAACCCTCCCTCCGTATTCATCATCCTCTTCACTATCCTCTTCATCACCCCTTCATTCCCAAAAGACACAATGTATAATTCCAATATTACATGCCCAGTATGGCAAGCAGACAGTGAAAGCACATCATGGTCTGAAGTAATTAAATACAAGCCATCAACAAGACTCTTCTTAGGATCTTTAAAATACATTAAATCCCCTGACCTATACCCATATTTCTTACATATACCTTCAATTTCAAAATATGATAATTTATCAAGGTCAACCTTCTCGTGATGCACTTCAACTTCACCACCTACCACAACCAAACCTTCGGTCGAACCTACCCCCATAATGAACTTCAACCACCAGTTCACTACTTTCCATCCTATGAGGTCAATGATATAAAACACAATAAGTCACATATATAGTGGAATTAAATAAAAGGGAAGAGTCTTGATAACATAAACCAATATATGTATATGCATATCAAATCCTTTGGGGACCACCTACGGTTTTTACACCCACATGTCACCAATCAACAAAACACAAAGCATCATATTTTGAAGCAGCCAAAACAAAAGTCTAAAACAGGAGTCTTGATAACATCAACCAATATATATGCATATCAAATCCTTTGGGGACCACCTAAGGTTTTTACACCCACATGTCATCAACCAACAAAACACAAAGCACTTTAATTTTGAAGCAGCCAAAACAAAATTTAAAAACAGGAGTCTTGATAACATCAACTAATATATATGCATATAAAATCCTATGGGGACCACCTACGGTTTTTACACCCACATGTAACTAACCAAAGCAAAATACAGAGCATCACATGTCTAATAAAAACCAAACACACGGACCCAGTAAAGGCAAAGCACATGGACCCAACACCGCAGAAATTAATAACTATATAAACCCTAAACAAAACACACGGACCCAATAAGTGAAACCAACTTTCGAGCTTGAAAAAGACACCCAATTATTGAAAGCAAAATCTGCAGCTAAAAGAAAGGCATAATAAACTAACTTCAAAAGGAATTTGATATTCCATAACAAAATATGATGGAATCTCAAATTGCACAAAACCCTAATTTGAAAATATGAGTCTTTTTAACATACCTTGTAAAAAAACATCACTTCGATTTAATCACGAAACTTTCACCAACAGTGTCGATTTTCGTTTTGCTAGTTGAAGAAAACTCACATAGGAAGGCGAAATCACGAAAGCGGAAAGGAACATGGATAGGGTGTGTAACATGGATAGGGTGTGTATAAACCCTAAAGAAGACGACGAACGGGTTTGTGCTTCTCGGCTCTAACTTTTAAAAATGATGGCTTTTGTTCATCTTTTTTCATACAAGTGTAAAAGACACATGTGCACGGCTTTTCTTCATCAGTTGAGAAGTAAGGGCATTCTCGTCCGTTTAAATCACTAATAGGCACGTGAGGCAAATTTTGTTAATTCAGACGGTCGATTTGAACGAATTCCCTAAATTGAAAATTTTTAAAACTTAATGGGGTGCAATTAACAAAATGGAAAGAACTTCCATGTGAATAGCTGATGTGGTAAGTTTTAGGTAAACTATTACGTTAATATGTAAGGAATTTATAATAAAAATCATCTCGGTATCACATACATGCCTTTAAAGAATAGGCAAGCTTCATTAATTGTTAACATATTCACTGCAATTAATTATCGCTACCAAGTGCCAAACACAACTTATTGGATGCTCCTGAAGCGATTATCAAAATAATTAAGAATTGATAAGAAAATGAGTGAATGTGATTGAAATAAAATGATGCTTAATTGGTACTTAATTTACCACTAAATTTATAATTGAATTTAAATGGCATGGCAAAATATAAACTGTGAATGAGAAGAAACATGAGCAAATTCAATTGGAGATCATGAGTCGCCTAGGGATAAAATGTACATGATACGTATCATTGGTTGAAAATAAAACTTTTTAAAGGGAATTATCTTTCAAGTGATCAAATGTGTAAGTTTCCAAATTCCACTTTTTTTATTTAAACTCAAATGAAGTTATTGAAAATAAGGTTATATATTGAATCACTTTAAATATTGTACAAAATGAGCCTATATATACATACGTATATAACTAATGTGAGACATACACGACATATAAAATAACAGCCCTCCTCAAACTTAAGGTAAAGTGCGAGAGACCAAATTGAGTTTGGAGACAAGATCGCAAGATCACCATGGAGGATGAGATTTTGTGAAGAGGTATGCGAGCTGGTCATGGGATGAAATGGAATGAAGTTGTAGTGAGTCCTGAAGAAGATGACAGATAAAATGACAATCAATCTCAATATTTTTGGTTCATTCATGAAAAACGTCGTTATGGCCTATGAACAATTAATCTGAATAACACTCTTATTGTTGCAATATACAGAAGTATGTAGTAGAGGGAAGAGAGACACACAGGCACACATATCTTGTAATAGCCGTGAGAATGGCTTCACCCAAAATGGGGTAGGGACAGAAGAATAAAGCAGAAGAGAACGAATAGTGTACGTCTAGAATAGATGGAAGAACTAAATTTGATCAAAATCTTCCGAAAATACTCTCACTTTGACCAGTTTTTTTTTAAAGGTCAACGTAAGGGTATTTTCGAAAGATTTGATCAAATTTGGTTTTTTCATCCATTCTAACGGTCAACCCTAACAGAGTGGCCTTTTTGACACAAAATAGTAGTTTGATGTATCAAAGTGTCATACTTGTCAATTTGTGGGGATTTTTTAAAATGATTAGTAGTTCAAAAGCCTTAAGTGTATTTAACCCATATACATATTTGGGATTATTTTGAAATGGAAGGTGTTTAAAGAGCTTTGGAAGAAGAGAGTCTCACATGAGAAAGAGATAAATTAAAGTAAGCACTTATAAGGCCCAACTTATACCAAGTTATTGCTTTAAAGCAATCAATGTTTGAGTGTATGCACTTATTTGTATGCTCTAATACGGTGCAAGGCATCAGGCTCATGCGCGTGTGCAATGGGTTGTAGGGTGATAGTAGCGCCTTGATGGCGCACTTGGCACTTGTATCCTAGAGAAGTGATTGTTGCAACCCTGTGCATACCCATTCATTATAATTAAGGAAAGCGAATCACTAACATACCTTAGAAGAGCATTTAATTTTCAAGTTTTCTTCTTGCTATTTTTTTTTTCCTTTATTGTAAATACCAAGAATTTAAATAGGAAATTTAGCCATTGACAAATCGTATTTATTAAATTAGATGGGACTAATACTAAGTCTTAAGCGATTATATTTATGCAATTGAGTAAACTAAGATTGAGTAATAATTATTAGAGAAATGAATAAAATAAGTCGGGGGCAAAGTTGCAATTTAGAAGGGATAAAGGCTACAATTAAAAAGACCAAAGCTTGGTCTTATCTACAACCACGTGTGTGGCTGTGGATTGCTTTGGGGAAATACACTTCTCCCCTCAAACCTCACGCACACTTGATTTCTTCTTCTTTCTTATTTTTCTTTCTTTCTTTCTTCTTATTTCTTTTGTTTTCCTTCTTCTTCCTATTTCTCGGTTTCGCCCAACCAGAGAGATGAAAAGAGAGAGTGAGAGGCTAAGATGAGAGGAGAGACCCGAGTAGGACCCGATACTTCTGGACGTCCGGTCGGCGGTGGGTCAATGGTGGTCGACACCGGCGAAGCTGAAGGTTCGAATTCCGGGGGTTTGGAGGTGCGAAATCCGGCAAAACTTCCGGTGGTCCTTGGGCTCTATTTTATTAGGTTATTTTCAAGCAAATTCTTGGATTATCCTAAGCGTTTTGGATTGAATATTTGGGTGATTTTATGTTGGCCAAATGGGTCTTTCTTTGGGTTGGATTTATAGATTGAAACCTTAAGGTTTTTATAGGTTATTGTTTGTGTTTATAATTTTAGGGTTATACTAAACGAAAATAGAAATTGATTTGTTTAGGGTTTTGATTGATGAGATTTTTTTGGTTAGGTTTCCATGGGGAAACCGAATGGGTCTCCTTGTGTGGATAATTTTGGAGGATTTATCTAGGCATGACCGAATGGGTGTTTCTCCTAGAATTTTTGTAGCTACCAATTAAGGGTGAATTTTATGGGTATGTGTTGGATGTGTTTATGGTCGATTCATGTTAAGTGTTGATTTCCTTTAGGATATAAAATTGATGTTGGCTTAGATGATTGTGGCTTATGATTATTGGAATTTTAGTGGTGTGATGTGAAGGAAAATCTTGCCATATTTGATGTGGTGTTTTAAGACTTGGCTTGGTAATTTATGGTTTGAGTTTTGGAGAAGGTATGGGCTAGTTTTGATGGGTATTTTGAGGGGATTCAAATCTGGTTTTTGGATTGGTAAATTGTGGTTTATTGATGAAGGTTGTAATTGATTTTAAATTGTTTGTTTAAGAAATTAACTCTCTGTTGGATTTATCGATACCCATTGGTTGAGACTTTATTGTGATATTGGAGAATGTAATTGTTAATGGTTGATGATAGTTGTTGTGAAATATTGGTATAAGGTAATTTCAATTAAAGGAGATTGATCTTGTTATGTAAAGGAGGGATTTCGATTGTGTTTGATAAATAACCATGAATGTTGAAGGTATGATTATAGGTGATTATTGGCCCTATTAGTTGGTAATATTAATAACTAAATATTGGTTAAAGTGTTGTAGAATGATGATTTCTAATTATGTAGTTGGGAGACCTTGTAGGAGTTGATTGAATTATGGTTTATGATGATTTTAAAGAAGGTGCCAAATGGAGTGAATTTTGTAAGAAGTGTTGGTCTTCTTTGATGTTCGATTTCTAGTGAATGGAATTAAGTTGAGGTTGTTTGTAAAAGATAGTTAAAATGAAATTTTGAATCTATCAATAACAAATATGTTGTAATAGAAAGTAAAGGCTTAAACCAAATAGTAAAGTAATCAAATGGATTAGGTTTAAGTATTGTATGTGTATATGTATATACATATACATGTATATGGCTTAAATATATATAGCTAACTTAGTAAATGAATGACAAACTATAAAAGGATTAACAATGATAAATAATTGAATTCCTTGCTATAGTTTATTTAGGTGTTTTGGTTGTGTAAGGAGATTTTAGATAATGCCCTTTATAGAGTTGGATTGTTTTGATTAGTCTCATGTTATAGTCATAATAACATCCTTGGGTAGTGATACTATTTATAAGTGGGATAAATAGTAGTCTTGGTACTTGATGAAAATGAGGAATGTAAATGAAAGCGTATAGAAAATGGATGGAATACATAAAGATTATAAATTGTTAAATAAAGTTAAGTCCTAAACCTAAACTACTTGGATGGTTAGTAAATGATAGAGATTAAGTATTAAATATAATGGTTAAAATGTGAATGCCATATATTGGTAAATTGTCCAATTAAATAACCTTAAGACAAGAAAAATAAAATAGCGGTATTATGGGAATACCTATGTAAACTCTAAAGTCAATTAGTATTGGAACCTTATGATAATGTGACTTAATAATAGTAAGTAAACAACTATAAGAATTGTAGTTAATAACAATAATAGAGAAACTAATGAATATAGTAAATACATCTTTGTATTAATAAACAAAGATATCATTAGAACCTAAACCTAAACTTTAACCTAATAATAGTTTAGGATACTTAACTAGACTTAGAAGCGGGTAATGCGATGTGTGAGCGCACGGGTAGTCTATGTGTCATAGAGTATAGAGTTCAATAGCATAGTCTAACGATACCAATGTTTGCAAGATAGTGTCCGAATTGGAGACTTCAATTGGTTTTCCAATATAGAGTTCGAGTCAAGAGTCCAATGTAGTTAAGGTGAGTATTCTACTCACTGAGAAAATATATATTTTTATATATAATAGATTGATAAAAATATATATTGTTTATGAAACCGAACCGACCATATGATGAATTATATGCTTTGAGATAATTTGATTAGTTTCAATTATGTTCAAATTATATCAATGATGTTTGAGAAATGATGTATGAATGAAAAGTGTTGAATTGATTTAAAGTGTTTGAATATGTTCTGTGGTTGAGATTTAAATTATGCAAAATTGTTTGAGAACATGTCATGTTGAAACTGTTTACGTTTTATGAAGAAACTATGTTTTGAATGATTTCAAAGTGTTTGATAAAATGTTGGATTTGTTTAGTTTTGAGAGAACATGATTTAGCAACTGCATGATTTTATAGCATGATACAGTAGTGAAATATATATTGGTCAAGCATAGAGCATAGAGCATAGAGGATGTACTATAGAGCATACATCAACAGCAATACAACAGTAAAGCAGCAGTATACGCAGTTAAACAGCAGTTATCAGCATCTTGGGGGACCCAAGCCCCAGTAGACCTAGTTTCATGCATATCATGTATATCATTGTTTTATGAGTGATGTTTTATGTTATGAGTAGCTTTTACTAGATGTGTTGGTATGCATAAGTGTCTTAAATGAAAAGCGCTTATGTATATTTCTATCGGATAGTCGCATGTGTTAAGATGTCATACATTGAACTTGAATGTACATAGATACATGACTGCCCAAGTGCGAGTAATGGCATGTCTATGAGTAAGAAGGTTGACTGTTATTGTTCTTCAGGAAAGACGTGTTAGCATAATTGAGTTCAACTATAGTGCTATCATGATCTATTGATGTTCAATGCACGAAGCTGAAATACAATTAGAGATGGTGTTGTGAGTGTTTTGTTGAAGGATGTTATCCTAGTATGGAAGAGTAAGATGCCATGTTTTATTGCTTAAGACTTATGTGTAGACATGATATCTGTGATGGAGTGATCGTGTGCATATATGTCTGAGCCACCGTTGAAAAGTATTATTATAAAGGGGTCTATATGTAGAAACTTTCAAGCGGTAGATTGGAACATCTACATATGTCCACAGCTATATAGTATGTTTTAAATGTTTTTTGGATAGTCGGTGTTTGCTGTATTAGCTATTGGTAAATTGTGGCTGATATAGTGCTCGCGTGACTAAAAATAAAATAAAGGTTGGTTCTTTGTGAAAATTCAGCTAGTTTAATATCACTGATGTCTTAGTATGTTTTATACTGAGGCAGTAGACTCATTCTTTCACCTATGCGGATGTGGATACCACCACAACCGTGTAGATGTTCCTTTGGCTGCAGGTACTTGGTATAGTTGATGGGTTGGTAGCAGTGTACTTGGGATATTATGACTGAACCTCGCCGCGACAGTTGTAATTGTCGGACCACAGGTTGTCCACTATTTTATAGGTCTAGTATGGCTTGTGACGTTTGTGTCACTTATTCTTTATAAAGCCATTATTGTTATATAATTATTGTGTTAATAAGACTCAAACAAAGAGATGTTAAATAGCTCTTTGTTGTATTTAATTTGTGATAGATGTATAAGTTGTAATTTTCGCTATTCAGGTTTATGTTTTCCGCTGCATAGTTAAATAGATGTTACTCTGATTATCAGGTGCATGTTATGGGGCATGTGTCATATGTTGGCTAAGCGACACGTAATCATGCCACGTTTTGCGTTTGTATAAAAAAAAACAGATCGTCACATTTATACTTTTGTTTTCGTTTTAAACTACGCTTATAGGAATAAAGATTTGAACTTGTTTTAATTTATATGGATTAAACTAAAATTAAGGGTCTTATGATTGTAACTTTTTGTGCTTTATACATTCATGCAAAGTTATGTGTGATTGTGTCACTATGTTTAGTAATGCCCTGGTTGGTACGTATATAATCTTTAGTATATCTTTTTATTGAAAGAAGCGTAATTTTTTACGCACCTCTTTTAAATTACAAAGACGAATCCAGCTCACAGCGCGAGTCATGGGCTAGTATATATATATGACCATGCAAATAGCCAAAGCTGAGGACATTTATTGCTAGCTTGTCCTAAGAGAACACTTTGAATGACAAACCAGAAGCACCTAACTTCTCCATGAGTTTGGTTAATTTCTCCACCATAGTAGGTGACAGATAGTTCACCCAGTCTCCCACCTCACCCTTCCTAAACAAATATTTGATTTCAAAGTTCTTAATCGACTTGCCAGATTTATTTACCTCTAACTCCTTCTGATTCTCAAAACTGCACAGTTCTGCAATCTTTTCAATGACACCACTTCTCTCCTCCTCCAAAGAAAATGGGAACCCCAGAAACTCTGCTAAAATTTTCAACTGAGAAGTGATGTCTTCTTTCATGTCCTCGTACTTCAAGAACAACACCTTGTGAGGCTTCTCTATGCTCTCCTTCCAGTACCCCAACATATGCTCCCAAAAGGGTCCAAACCCTATAATCCCCTTGCAGTACATTTCAAAGGCTTCATCTAGCAACATTGGGGCTTGAGATCCTGGCCTAAGTTTGTTCGAGTAATTCCAGGAGGAGATAAAAGTGTCAAGTGGGTTTCTGCAAATATAAACAACCCTGCAATCAGATTTCTTGATGGAATTAAGTAATGAAGAAAACAGAACATAGGTGCCAAAAAGTCTAGGCTGAGGAAGGTTTGAAAGATCAGGAAGCTGCTGGCCATTGGCATAGAGCTTGTACTCAAATAAAGGTACAAGATCGTGGGGGTTGGATGCAAGCAAAGGATGGCTGTTTGACATGACAGCAAAACGCTTGCGATTCACAACAGCAAAAGCCAAGGCTTTCAACCATGTGGTGCCTGATTTTGGTATGGTGGCCAATACCACGTCAGTGTCGCTTGGACGTGCCTTTGGAAGGAGATTTTTGCTTGGATCTCCGTTGGCTGGCACCAAAACCCTTGGAACTTGTAGATATGAGGGGTTCTCCATCCTCTCTCTTTGGGAAGATCAGAAAGAAGAAGTTCCTTGCATTCTTGGCTTAGTTTTTGATCTTCTTCTCTTCCTCCTCCTCCTGCTGCTGCTTCTCCATCCCGTGATGGGTTTTTTGTGTAATGAGTGTTAACCATTGAAGCAGTACTGTCGATAGAAATTGGCATGAAAATTAGCTCACAAAGACAACGTCTTTATAGTTGGAAATATTTGCTATTTGTGCATGTTAATTGTTAACTGTTAAGTACGTTTATCACAAAAACAATTGTGGGCTACAAGTGCAATTGGATTTTAGCTTGGGTTTCCAAGTTCTTTATGTCTGCCTAGAGTGGCCGGCATTTACTTTCTCAAAATAGACTAATTGAATTCCTTTGCCCCAACACTACTTTCCTTGAGAAAAATGCCTATAGACTAAGGCTAGTTCCTTTCTTGCATTATACAAGGTTTTGAACTGTTATGATACATATTTTTGTACCGTCCGATTGGACCATCAGTGCCAACAAAAGAAAGGGAATATGGCTAAAAGTGGTGTAGGTCCGGTTGCGGGTGGGAACTTCGATGGGAACTTTCAATGGTTAAGTCATATAAAATTTTAAGTGATCATGAATAAATAGTGTACATGTTGATCGAGTTATGGATGTCATACTTTTTTTGGGGTTTTGTGTCCTTTTTTATGCTTAGATTGATTGGGGGTGGTCCTTAGGTAATATTTCTTGATTTTTTGACACGCAATGGACACTTAGCTATGGAATAGCTTTCCGTCTGATGGGCGGGTGACTTTTAGGCTTTTATTTGGTCGAGTGGATATGTGGTTATTTATAATTATGAGCTATTAAATTAGGGTAATACTATACACATTTTCACTTTTTTATACCCATTTCTCTACACCTTTAGATAGCTATTAAAACCACCATTGGATTAACAAAGCTAAAGGTGATTTTAAAAGCCACCTATGTATGTGGAGAAATGGGCGTGGTCCGTGTGACGAAGTGGGAGTGTATAACATTATTCTTAATATTATAACTTATAGCATTATATATATATATATATATATATATATATATATATATATATATATATATATACACACACACACACACAGAGAAGAACAGGCCATAAGAACGGTATATAACATTACTTGTACAAGAATATTCCTAGCTCTATTCCCCATAAATATTGGAATCATAGGCACATTATTTTCCATCCTTAAATTCTGCATTATCATTCTCATAAACCATTTCAAACTAAATTCGAACAATATCCCAATTTAAGAATCATAACCTTGTCTCGTAGTTCTCTCATGGAGCCCAGCAATTCCTGTTGGGTTTTCAGAGTATTGTTCATCATATTAGTCACATTCTTTCTTAGTTCTTCCCCTTCTTTGTCATGGCGTTGCACCCTTCACATATCGACTCCATGATTGACGCCAGAACAGAATTGCGATTATTCTGCAGGCTAATCAACAAGTAGTTTGCAAGGAAGAAAACAAGAAATTCACCCCAAAAACATAGAGAAACTTTGAATTCGATAAAATTATCAATAAACAACAACTGTTGGAAAAATGCCCACAAGCCGGGCTTAAATAGCTGAAAATTAGGTCTTTAGCAAAATTTTGCCAAAAATAGCAAAATCCCAAAAACCCTAATAAAACGAAATACAGAATAAAATAAGTAGTCTGCCAAAAATTTGGCCCAAATCGGGTTCAAAATCACCTCCTAAACGATAGACGAAAAATTACCATAAATGAAAAAAAAACATATCTAAAATTAGGGTTTTGAAAAGGAAAACAACTGATTTTGGGGCTTGAAACGAGGCGCACCGAGCGTTAGGGGTGGGCAAAAACCCGCCCACCCGCCCCGCCCCGAAAATCCCAGTTTTTAGTTTATTTCTTGAGGGTACGGGTCCAAATATGGTATACTCGTGCGGGGCGGGGCAGATTGCGGGTTGTGACTTTTAAAAACCCAGGGACCCGCCCCGCACCGCAGGAAAAAAAAGAAAAAAAGAAAAAAAGAAAAAAAAGAAAACCCTAACCCCACTTAACCCTAGAACGTCGCACCCCCTCTTCATTTTTTCATTTCTTTTCTTCAGCTTTCGCCCTGCGCCCTTTTTTCAACCTCTCTTCTCTTCTCTTCACTCTTCATTTCTTTTCTCTTCGTTCAGTCTGAGGAACCAAGTAACAGATTGAACTGGGGAAGAAGATGACGGTTGGTAGCAATGAAAGAAGTGAAAAGAGAAAAACAATGAAAGAAATGAAACTGTGAAAAAAGAAAGCAAAAGAACTAAGATGGGCTTGCGGAGGCTCTAGAAGGGTACATACGTGGCAGTCACTCGTAAACTTGGCATACAACTGTAAGCCACTGCTTGAAATTTGAAAAGAATCAAAACGTGCAATATTTTTCAAAACATCAAAATGCAACGCACAGACCCAATCCTCTTACTTCAAGATTTCAAAAAAAAAAAAATTAAATTAAATTTACTTCAGTGATTGGTTGAAAAAAACATTGGGCAGAGGGACAATTAATTTTTTGCACAAAGATTAATGGACAAAATATTAAGGGGTAATTACCTTTTCCCCATCAACTACCAGCCATTGTCAACATGCCCCATGAACTGACACCTCGACCAAAAGAGACCATCTAACTACCAACTTTACACACTTTGCCCCCTTCCGTAAAGGAATTCCGTTAACTTGGACGGAATATTCCATTTTTGGGCGTTAATTTTGGTTTAAAGACCAAAATGCCCTCCAACAGTAATTAATAAAAAAAATATTAAAATTAATATGTTTAAAAAAGTTGAGGGCATTTATGTCTTTTTACGAATTAAACTGACGGAAAGGGGGCAAAGTGTGTAAAGTTGGTAGTTGAATGCTCTCTTTTGGTCGAGGTGTCAGTTCATGGGGGCATGTTGACAATGACTGGTAGTTGATGGGGGAAAAAGGTAATTACCCATAATATTAAACTACTTATCACTAAATAAGACACCAAATCAAACAGTGGTAATCTTTCATTTTCCCTATACCCAAAGCACTCACACGTCCTTCTCCTTAATCATAGGTTGATTTCATTTTCCAAAGCATTTCCAAACCGTTAGATTAACTTAGATATCAAGACAAAATCCTCACCATTTATTTGTTTCTTCATGCTTTTGGTTTCGTCTCTTTTTCCTTTACACCGATCTTTCGTCTTCGCCTCTTATTCTTCTTCGTTTTTTATTTTCAATTCTAACAAAACCATACATCATCACGAAAACAGCCAATTCCACCTCCAACGACGCACGTACACTATTAAGTATTACCTCAATACTCTCTCTACCATTAATTCTTGTCACCACCGCCGTTCATTTGAAGATGTTTGCCGAATTTTCACCGCGCCGGTCGCTAGATCGGCCTTTGTTGGCCAATCCAACTCGAAAAAACTACCATTGAAAGATTCTGTTGGATGGACCCGCCCCGCCCCGTCAACCCTCACCCCCCGCCCCGCATGTACCCTCCCCGCAATCTACCCGCACCGCTCGGTTATCCCCTGAAAATTACGGTTTACGGGTCTAAAAGGTGAAACCCGCATGGCTGCGGGGTGGGGCCAAAATGGGATGAAAACCGCCCCCCGCACACGTACCCACCCCTACCGAGCGTATCTGGGTGGCCACGACGTGCGCACCAAAGAGAGCTTTCCGAATTGGGGTCATATGCGCGAATCGGATACTCGTAGCCAAAGTTATGGCTAAATTACTGCAGCGCATCCGGAAATTGCCCCAATTAGGCCAGATTACGATTTCTTGCCAATTTTGTGCTGATCTGCCTGCTCCAGGTAACTCAGCGCCATTAATGTGAAATCTGACAACTCAGCATCGTCTGACTCAGATCCTCCTGCATCAGTCACCCCGGGTTGGAAAGAACTCGTCCTCGAGTTCACAGCAATATCATCAGAATCCGCAAAACAAGGACTCCAGTGCTTCACATTAAAGACGTCAGAGGTCTTTAAATGACTGGGGAGATGCAACCTGTAGGCATTGTCATTGATCTTCTGTAATATTTCACAAGGTCCGATCTTCCGCTCCTTAAGCTTATTATACTCGCCAACAGGGAACCGATCACGAGTTAACACTGCCCAAACAAAATCATCAACATCAAAAAGTACCTGACGACGATGGCGGTCCGTTCGAGCCTTGTACTTGTCATTGCTCTCCTGAATGGCCAGTTTCACCTGCTCATGGATCCCCCAAAGATGGTCGGCCAGCTCATTTGCTTTAGGATTTAAACGACCGACACGTGGAACAGGAGCTAAGTCCAGTACTCCGGATGGATTCTGACCATAGACAATCTCGAATGGGCTCATCCCTGTGGTCCTGCTCTTCGATCTGTTGTAGGCGAATTCTGCTTGAGGTAGGGCCAAATCCCACTACTTTGGCTTAGTCCCTGCCAAACACCGTAAAAGGTTGCCCAAACTCCGGTTCACCACTTCTGTCTGGCCATCCGTCTGGGGGTGGTAGGCACTGCTAAAGTTCAACTTTGACCCCAGTTTTCCCCATAGACTCCTCCAAAAACTACTGATACATTTGGTATCCCGATCTGAAGTGATGGATCGAGGGACACCATGGAGACGCACAATCTCCCTGAAGTAGAGATGGGCGATCCGAATAGCATCCATGGTCTTTATGCAAGCTACAAAATGGGCCATCTTGGAAAACCTATCAACCACAACCAAAATGGAATCACAAGCCCATTGGGTACGGGGCAAGCCCAACACAAAGTCCATGCTGACATCGAGCCACGGAGTGTCTGGAACCGGTAATGGGGTGTACAGGCTTTCATTGGTGAGGACACCCTTGGAATTCTGACACACATAAAAACGCTCCACAAAGTGAGCCACGTCACTGGTCAACTTGGGCCAATAGTAGTCAAAAGAGATAAGAGCTAATGTCTTGTCCCGCCCGAAGTGGCCCTCATTATGAAGTTCACTAATAATCTGCTGCCCTAGTGAACAATCTGGAATGGACAACTGTAACCCACGAAACAGATAACCATCATGTAAAATAAAATCAGAACGGTGACCATCTGTGACCTCCTGAATTATCTTCCCAAAGGAAGGGTCGGCTGCATACATATCAGTAAAAGCGTCAAACCCTGCAACTCTAGTACTCATGGTGGTGAGGAGCATCATACGACGGCTCAGGGCATCTGCGACACGGTTTAGACTTCCTGCTTGGTGCCTTAGTGCAAAAGTGAATTCCTGTAAGTATGCCACCCACTTGGCGTGTCGCCTACTCAGCTTGTGTTGACCATTGATGTACTTCAGAGCCTCATGATCGGTAATAAGAATAAATTCCTTATGTACCTGACTGTGACGCCAATGCTTCAAAGACTGGACGATGGCATAGAACTCCAGGTCATAAGTGGAATAATTCTTCTTTGATCCCGATGCTTCTCACTGAAAAAAGCTATGGGACGCCTCTCCTGACTGAGAACGCCCCCAATGCCAACTCCAGATGCATCGCAGTTTACTTCGAACACCTTCTCAAAATCAGGGAGTGCCAAGACGGGTGCCTCGGTCATCTTCTGTTTGACCAGTTGGAAATTGATCTCTGCCTCCTCAGACCACTGGAACTCACAACCCTTGAAACATTCTGTGATGGGAGCGATCAAGGTGTTGAAATTCCTAATGAATCGGCGGTAGAAGGACACCAACCCATGGAAACTCCTGACGTCGTGCAAGGTCTTTGGCTGGGGCCACTCCAAAACTGCATCTATCTTGGATTGATCTGCATGGACACCATCAGTAGATACAACAAAACCAAGAAAAGTTACAGAAGTAGTGAAGAAAGAACACTTCTTCTGATTGACGAAGAGGCGCTCCGTTCTCAACATACGGAAAATATCACGGAGGTGCTCAAAGTGTGACGTCCAAGTTGGACTGTAGATGAGGATATCATCGAAGTAAACCACAACGAATTTCCCCATAAAAGGTCGCAGAACTTGATGCATGAACCTCATAAAAGTGCTAGGTGCGTTGGACAACCCAAAAGGCATCACCATCCACTCGTACAACCCATGCTGCGTCTTGAATGCCGTCTTCCACTCATCTCCAGGCCTTATTTTGATCTGATGGAAGTCACTTTTAAGATCAATTTTGGAGAAGACCCGAGAACCGAATAGCTGATCTAACATATCATCCAAGCGAGGAATTGGGAACCGGTATTTTACTGTGATCCGGTTGATTTCTCTGATGTCAACGCACATGCGCCACGAACCATCTTTCTTTGGTACCAACCGGGCAGGAACGGCACATGGGCTCAGACTCTCACGGATGTAGCCCCGCTCCAGCAACTCTACTACTTGTCGCTGCAACTCTTCCGCTTCCTTGGGACTGAGGCGATAAGCTAGCCTATTAGGCAAAATCAACCCAGGAATCAGGTCAATCTGATGCTGGATATCTCGCATAGGTGGTAGTCCGGGGGGAAAATCTTCTGGCATGAGGTCAGAAAATTCTGCTAGCATCTGTTGCACCTCTGGTGGCAAATCTAGAGTCTCGTCTACTGCACTATTCCCACAAGGCAGTAAAGCATAAATTCAATCTTCACGCTCAACTTCGACTAAGAACCTGGACATGGAAAGCAGGTTAGTATTATCGGCTACTGGGGCAGGATTGGCTCCGTCCCAACGAGGTGCTAACACAATCTTCTTCCCTTTGATGCTAAGGGAATATGTATTCTTCCTGCCATCATGCACCACACTACGATCATACTGCCAAGGTCTACCTAACAGTATATGACAAGCGTCCATGGATACTACATCACACCAAGCATTATCAAAATACTTCTTGCCAACAGAAAAAGACACTATGCATCGTCTATCTACTTTTACCTCACTCCCCTTGCTGAGCCAAGACAGCTTGCATGGCTTGGGATGACGTTCTGTCTTCAGCTGCGATTTCTGGACAGCATCGTCGGACACTACGTTCTCGCAACTACCACTGTCAATGATCATCTTGCAGACTTTGTCAGCCACTGTGCAAGTTGTGTGGAAAATATTGGTTCTCAACCAATAGTCTCCAGAGTCCCTCTTGGGAGTCAGCAGACTCTTACGAATGACTAAAGTCTCTTGACCGTCTCCATACAGTACATTTTCATCTCCATCTTCATTATACACTGGATCTCCAATCTCTTCATACGTGTAATCTACTACGTCTCTCAAGTAGGAGGTTCTTGCCCTTCTGGCTGGCAGGTTTCCTGCAATCGCTTGCCCTATGCCCTTGTTCACCACATCTCTAACATTTAATATGAGGGTTAGAATAACCCTGCATTGGCGGCTGGACAGGACGGGATTCTTGGGGCCAAACCGAGCGATTGCCTTGATCACTTCTGACCATGGGCCGCTTGTTCAGCTGCTTCTCTGTGACAAGTGCACGCTGATAGGCCTCAGAAACGGTCCACAGCGAGTGCAGGCTGAGGGCATCCTGTAGGGGCTGTCGCAATCCTCCCAAATACCGTGCCACCATCTGTTCTTCTGTCTCAGATAGATCGTTCCGTGTGACCAGCTGATAGAACTCCTCGGTGTAATCATCCACCGATCTCATGCCTTGCCTCAACGAGTGAAGTTGCTGAAACAGGGTTTGAGTGTAGCCGAAAGGAAGGAAGTGACTCTTCATCTTGATCTCCATCTTCTCCCACTCGGTGATCTTGGCTTTGCCTTGCCTCTCTCTTGACCGCTTCAACTGCTCCCACCACGCAGATGCTCTACCCTTTAATTTGATGGCGACCAGTTTCACTTTGTCGTGATCAGGGACTTCCTTACACTCAAAAATCCGCTCTAACTCATTCAACCAATCGATGAAACCTTCAGCTTGTAACGTGCCAGAAAACTCGGGCAGGTCTACTTTGAAACCGAGGGCTCCATGATGACGCTCCCGACCACGGTGGTCCCGATTTGGAGCAGGATTGTGATACGGGTTGTCAAAGGTGGAATCGGAATCGGAGTTCTCCATCTCACGATTGCCGAATTCCTGCACCGCAAGGCGCTGGGCTAATTCTGCAACTTGCCTCTGCAAATCCTCAATCATCACATCCTGAACGTTACGATCACGGTGCGGAGCTTCCTCATGAACCTGCCCATGACGACCACGACCACCAGCCATCGAAACTGATGAAGAACTCATCTCAGGAAAGTGCTGAAGCTCTGATACCAATTGACGCCGGAACAGAATAACGATTATTCTACATGCTAATCAACAAGTAGTTTGCAAAGAAGAAAACAGGAAATTCACCCCAAAAACAGAGAGGAACTTTGAATTCGATAAAAGTATCAATAAACAACAACTGTTGGAAAAACTCCCACAAGCCAGGCTTAAATAGCTGAAAATTAGGTCTTTAGCAGAATTTTGACAAAAATAGCAAAATCCTGAAAACCCTAATAAAACGAAATACGGAATAAAATAAGTAGTCTGCCAAAAATCTGGCCCAAATCGGGTTTAGAATCACCTCCTAAACGATAGACGAAAAATTACCATAAATGGAAAAAAAATCTAAAATTAGGGTTTTGGAAAGGAAAAAAGCAGATTTTGGGGCTCGAAACGAGGCGCACTGAGCGTAGCTGGGTGGCCACGATGTGCGCGCCAAAGACAGATTTCCAAATTGGAGTCATATGCGCGAATCGGATACTCGTAGCCAAAGTTATGGCTAAATTACTGCAGCGCATCCGAAAATTGCCCCAATTAGGCCAGATTATGATTTCTTGCCAATTTTGCGCTGATCTGCCTACTCCAGGTAACTCAGCGCCATTAATGTGCAATCTGACAACTCAGCATCGTCTGACTCGGATCCTCCTACATCAATGGCCATGCCCAGAAACCACACTACAATCTCAGATTTTTGGCTGTTAAATCGAAGAAAACTGCCGGAGTGCCCCTTTAACGTCATAAGCCCTTCTCCCAAAATTAAAGTCGGAAATCCAACCTTGCAGATGAAGAATATCTCAGGGTTGCCGTTATTGGAGTTTTGCATCCTTCATAGGGTGATTGGGTCGGCATGATTTCACCTTCTCATTCTAAGTAAGAGATTTATTTAATTTAAAAAAGAAAGAAACCTTTTATTATTATTATTATTATTATTATTATTTTACTTCCATTGTTTTGTTCTCTTTTCATAAACATGCAGCGTAGAAAGTTGTCCACTCAATGAGATTCTTTATTTACAAACTGGTGATTTTGGCCAACTTCCTTTACTCTGCCATTATATATCCCGTCAAGGTAAACACAATAGTAATTTTAAATTCAACCATGCAAATTAATGCATGATATCTTAATTTGTTTCTTAAAAATAATTAGTGCGTTTAAAATTGTTAGAATATATGGCTAACATCTACGTTAGACACCCACATCAACCATTTCGATTCTTTGAATGGCCTGTAGAGCGATATTGTGTCTCAATAACTTATTTGTCTACAATACAAATATTCCTATTTAATTATAAGGTATAAAATAAATACAAGTATGGTCATCAAATTCTCATGATTTGATTATAATACCAATATTTTACTACAATTAACCCGTAAATAGATTATATTTTAACATCAACCAAATAATATATATGAAATATATATATTCTAACATAAATAAATGATCGAAGCAGCATCAACAGCATGCCTCATCTATACAACTATATACCATGTAGATTACCCACAACTTTAGTGTGATTCTCCCACTTTCCTCCAAATTCTAAAAATTTAATATTGTTGAAATTGTCACGTTAGCATCATTAGATAGTTAAAAGATAAAAATATGATTATTAACATTAATTAAGCTTTTTAGAATGATAGGCAAATATGACTATAACTATGGCTAGGTCGTTTCAATTTAATAATAAGAAAAAGTACACATACTCCCTTAAACTACCACTCAATTGTTAATGTGCCCACAAACTATCAATTGTGTCAATATCCTCCCCTAAACTACTAAACAATATTAATGTCCCTTCGATGACAAAAATACCCTTCATAAAATTATAAAAAAAATCTTAAAATTATATAAAAACAAAAATTATTTTTTAAAAATAATTGGGGTGCATGTAGAAGCATGGGAAAACAAAAGCTAGATAAGATGCCCACATTTATAACGTAACTAACAAAGTCACGTACGTCAAGAAGCCATGGCTTTATTAGGCATCGTTCCTTCCCTTCCAAGGTTTATTCCTTGTGTCCACCGGCAAAGGCCGGCGTGCATTTCTAGAGTTTATTAATTCTGTCCATTTCTTTGTTACTTTTTAGGATGATCGTATATTCTCAATTATGTTTAGTACTGACAAATATGACAATCTAAATGGTTTGAAAAATTAATGTCGTCCTTAATCAGATGGTTAATTAATTAGACAAAGTTAATCATGGCATTGATTTACAGCTGTAGCATCGACTATATCAAATTGTACAATAATCAAAGTGAACAAGATCGATTGGCTCTGATGATCATGTCTTCGCAGATCATTTCAGTAAAGAATGTGAAATAAAATCCAAGTCTTCTTTAATTTTTAGATAAATAATTTACGATTTTAAAAACCATAAATCGTTTTCTAGATTTAAACTCTTTATTTTTTGCACGCATGTTTGTGGGAATATGCAACCGCCGGGCATTGGAGTTTGTTGGTAGCCCAAATTTATCACCAAAGGTCCACGAATTTTGGTATCCGATTGCCGGAATCCAGTGGCTCTAATTGGATTCCGGTGACCATCGCTAGAGTCTGACAACCTAGATTCCTGAAAAAAAAAAAATTAATAATAATAATAAAAAAAAGGCTGGAATTCAGCCGGTGCCGAAATTTGGCTACACCCAGCCACCGTCGCCGGATTTTGGTTGACCAGATTTTGCCTAAAGTGGCCGAAATTTGGCCATTTGTGTCGGATTCCGGCCACCTTCACCGGTATTCGGTAAACACGGGTTCCAACGAAACTTGCCTGAATCTAGCAACAGTAGCTAGAATCCGATTGTAACGACCCATGCACCCCCAATGACAAGATACTAATGGACTTTGATGGATAATCTGTTTTGAAGCTGTGATGGCTCATCAAAATCCACTAGTAGGACCATAACATAACAAAATGGATACGTGTTCCAATTCCAATGGGTCTAATAAGAGACAAACGTAAGGGAAACCATAATACATAGGACACGGCCTCTCCCCACTTTTAAAAGATTCTATATAAAATTGTTTTTCTATATATCCTTGGGCAAAAAAAAAATAGTTCACCGCGGGCCCTTTAAAAAGTAATTCATGTTTTGGTTCCCATCTTAACATATATACTTCTTATTCGTGCTTTGGCCCCATCAATAAAAACTTTTGGTTCCGGTCCTAGCCTAATTCTACTCAAGCCAAATTCTACCAAACGCAAATTTTTTATAAATTGGTTTGTAGAAAATTTATGTTCAGTCCTAATGTACACGAGTGAAAGAACGAATACTTCATGTCATTCTTCCAAGGGACAGGATGTGATATCTTTAATTAGTCTAACAAATAATTTGTGCTACATTAACTGGTGTATGTCCCCCACTACCTAACTTAGTTAATTGAATTGTACGTTGATACTATGAGGGCTTGAAATTGTTTCCAATTAGACTTTTAGGCTTGTCCAAGCAAATACTTTTCAAATATTTATACTTTGGACAGCTCTCTCTTGATGAATGATGACCCCAAACTCGCTCTCTGTGTAATATATTATCCAACTCTATAGTCAAAGACGAAGGTTAATTAACAAAATTGACTTCTAATATAACTTGTGGGAAAGAAAGAGAGACAAAATTGTGGGAAGTTATTGAAAATAAGTCAAAATAGAAGGATAAAAAAGAAAAAACAAAATTCACGACAAGAAATAAAAGACAAAATGCAGTTAGCCATGCACCTCAGTAACATCAATCATCAAAGCAACCAACGATGTACGTTACGTCAAGAAACCAAACCGGCCTCTCTGATGTTGGATTCTTAACCACATTATCTTCCAACCTTAGAATCTGCTGTCATGCTCGATCATAAACTCGCTGTCTCCCCCTCAGACTTGCAAAATTTTCTTTGCTTCCAAACATGTTTTCTCCTTACAGTGATTCTTCTTGGGTTTTGAGACTCTTCATCGTATTAGTCGTTTTCTTTCTCAGTTCTTCTCATTCTTTGTCATGGTCGTTGCACCCTTCACATATCAACTCCATGGCCATGCACAGAAACAAAACTGCAATCTCAGATTTCCGGCTGTTAAATAGAAGAACGTTGATGGAGTGCCCGGACACAAGCCCTTTTCTCCAAGTTAATGTCACTTCGAATTCCAAACTTTCAGATGAAGAATATCTCACGGTTACCGTTAGTGGAGTTTTGGTTCCTTCGGACCGTGATTGGGTCGCCATGATTTCACCTTCTCATTCTAAGTAAGATCATATTCATCAATTTTGTTTTGGAAAAACTTTATTTGTAATTCTTGATCTTTCATCATTTTTGCAAAAATGTATCTAAATTTTAAAAAGTCTCAATTTATAGTATCAATCTTTCAATTTTTTTTAATTTCAATATTCCGTTAGAATTTCCCGTTAAATCTTATCAAAATTTCCAAAATATCCATGTGTTTATTTAAAACAAAAATTATAAATTTTTTCAAAGATTCAGCGATGGGTATTTTTGCAAATTCCGTTAAATTCTGACTAATACTTAAATCCTAGCAATATTTTGCTCCTTTTTTTTTCCAAAAAAAAAAAAAGAGGAGTATTTTGGAAATTTTGACAGGATTTAACGGAAAATTCTAACGGAGAGTTGAAATTGAAAGATTGATACTCCAAATTGATACTTTTTAAAGTTTGGGTACCTTTTTGCAAAACTGATGAAAGATCAGGAGTTGTAAGTGAATTTCTCCCTCTTTTTTTTTTTTTTGGAAAAGCTTTCCTTACTACATTTGATCTTTCATCACTTTTGCAAACATACTCATAAACTTTAAAAACTGTCAATTTGGTGTATTCACCTTTCAAGTTTTTTCAATTTCACCCATCCATTATAATTTTTCATTAAATCTTAATGGAGGGGTGTCAAAAATCCTAAAATACCTCTAATTTAAATCTTAACGAATATGTGAAATTAAAAAAAAAAATTGAATGATGGATACACTAAAGTAAGACTTTTTAAAGTTTAAGGAAATAATTACAAAAGTGATGAAACATCATAAATGGTGATGAAAGTTTTCTCTCTCTCTCTCTTTTTTTTTTTTTCCAAAAAAAAAAAAAAATTCATTTATAGTTTGTCGAGCGTTGGTCGTTTTTTCTTATTTTTATTCTTCAATTCGTTCGTTCTCTTTGATGACATATATGCAGTGTTGAAAGTTGTCCATTCAATGAGGTTCTTTATGCACAAACTGGCGATCTTAGCACACTACCTCTACTCTGCCATTATCCTGTCAAGGTAATCAACATACTGATGATCATTCTGAACATCAAGCAAATTTTACTATCTTCATTTGTTTCTTTAAGGGTTAATCTTTGACTACCTCGTATATACTAAAATGAGTGTCACGTAGTTTGTAAATATGATAAGTATTACATGAATATATTGAAACTTAACACGACAGTTTATAAGAATTTTGTAATAAAAACTGTAATAACTTTAGCGGTACTGATACTATGTATATTGATATAATAATTGTTTGCGGGCGTAGTAGA
Organism: Alnus rubra; assembly: GCA_028654335.1. Taxonomy (NCBI): domain Eukaryota; kingdom Viridiplantae; phylum Streptophyta; class Magnoliopsida; order Fagales; family Betulaceae; genus Alnus; species Alnus rubra. The sequence continues at coordinate 38,153 of JAJPGS010002021.1, forward strand.
GGCAAAGCATATTCGAGTGGAAACCACATTTATTATAATGTAGAAAACAAAGTCATTTAATTTCAAGAAGCCATAACATTCACATTCTCTAAGGGATGGCTTAATTGGCTAGGGACCACGCCTCATAAAGCGGAGGTCACTAGTTCGAATCCCCCCACCCTCCTCTTATGTAGACATGTCAAAAAAAAATTAAAAAAAAAAATAGGGACAAAGAAAGACAAAAGGGTGGCTATGGCTATTATCAATGTGGTAACTTAGACATGCATGTAGCAGCTCATACGGCATGCCCTAATTCTCATAAAGGCATCGTTTCGTCCCTTCCAAGGTTTAATTTACTCCTGTTGTTCACTGGCAAATTTTTCAGAATTTGGTTACAACATGATGTATCACAATTTTATGAGATTTATCATTTTGAAAAATATGCCACAATCTCAAAGTATTGTGATACATCAGGTTGAAACTAAATTCTGAAAAAAAGTGTTGAGATGTCAAGCATTTATCTTCCTAAAGAGATGGAGTTAGGGTGTAAGTGTGGAAGGTTTCGAACCAATAAGTTGCTGTCTAGTGTAACAATACCATTAGTAGTAGATGGGTTGGATGCGCTTGGCCCATTTCAATTGTTAGAGTTTAGCTTAAGGGCTATGTGTATATAAGGCCCAGAAGTCTAATTGTAGGGATTATTTGAGAAGTGATTTGTGAATTGGAGGTTGAACACCTCGAATAGCTCTGGAGACCAAACATCTCGAATAGTCCATTTCTATCCAAATTCAATACAGATTTCGTTCATCAATTTACTGTTCTTCCATCTTATTTCATCAAATCATCATTCATTTCTATTTTCATCTCAATTTTCATTATAATTCCATAAATCAAACCCTTGAAATTCATACAGATTTCAGATTTATTATAAGTGGTATTAGAGTCAGGTTACATCTGGATTGTTAACAATTCGAACAGTATATATAATGAAGTCTTTATGGATCGACCTATCACTTACCTATCCAAGTAAGTGGGCGGATTACCTAAAAGTTATTTGTATAGGGAGGCCCATAAAAACTCCTATATTTATTGGTAGCAATCGGACAACAAAATTGCTGCCAATATTTATCCTGAATGGGCAACCTCATACTCATATGCGAAGGCATTCGAGCTCAGACTGTTTAGACATGTGCCTGAGCAGGTGGAGTCTAAGTATTCTCTAACGCGACGTTGTCCATTACTATAACACCCCGCCTTTTACAAAAAAGCGTAAGTGAAAATTTCAATTTTCACATAACATTACGACATCATCAAAGTTATAAATTGGCAACGGAATGTATATATATTTTTTTAATGATAACACATTAGAACTTCTAATAAAAATACTTCAAAATATATAGAAAGAATGTAATTAAGTAATTACACATAAAATAATACTCGTGCCACATATAGCACAGATAATTTACAATTAAAATACTCATTGTATCATTATTACATATCAATAAATATAAATATCGTTTTCCGAATATTATAATAATGGACTAAACAAAGTAGTCTACTAAAAATAGGAGGCATCCTAGTCTTAGATACTGTCATTAAGATTACCTAAGGGTCTGGACAATCCTGATACCCATCTTCCTCATAATCTGTATTAATATATTATACAGAGAGAAACAATAATACAAAAATACCCAGTGAGTCCATTGCTTTCAATAATATGAAGATTACTTATTTATTTAACAATATACGATGCAACAATATGATGTAATGACAGTTTTATATGCACAGTCTTAATTATTTTCTTCTGCACTCCTCTCATACAATGGGCATTAAATCCCTGTTCGTTTAAGCGGCTAATTATTGGAGCACAGACTCCCTTACCATGTTTTCTTAACTTTTTCGCACTAGTAGTCAAAGTAGCATACTTAGTACATTGATCATCTCGACAACCAAGTACATTGACCATCCCGACAGTCAATTAAGTAGCCATAACTTGCCTAAAACATTAACCATCCCAACAACCAATTTGTACTTATAATTGTTTTTCACATAGGCGGTTTGCCTGTCCATTGGTCATCCCAACAACCAACTTGTTATTAACTTTGTATCAGAATTATTAACAGTATGCAATATACTATTCATATGCATATAATAAAGCAAAAATCACAACATTATAGAAAACAACTACGTATGATCCTCAGTGAGTAAGAATACTCACAGTTCTTTCCTGCTTCAGAAAGTATTCACAGAAATGATAATTACATAATTATATACATGCAATAATAAATTAATATAAAATACTAAGAACTTATTTTGACACTTTTATCACTTTCAACTTTTATCCATAAATATATATAACACATACATGGTTCGGTATATATAATATAAATGAGAGAGGTTTTCTTTCCTACTTCGCTTTTTTTTATTTTTTTTATTTTTTTATTACAGAAACAGGGGAGAAAACTGTTTCTCTGCAACAAGGACTGAGAGATATTGCAGAAAAGAGAGATGCAGAGAGGAAAAATAGAGAGAATGAGAGAATTGAGCGAAGAGAGGAGAGTTGCAGCAAATAGAAAAAACAGAGAGAAGAAGAAATATGCGTAAATGGATGAAGGGACCTCTCTATTTATAGACTACCTAAAGGGTTGAGATCACTTGCAGCTGGAACTGATCAACGGCTGGGTGTTCGGTGAAGAAGGCAGCACGTTGTTGATGAGCTGTGGGAGTGAGCTGGGCATGACGTGCGTGAAAGGGGGTCTGCACTTAGCTTGGACGACTCATGAAATGCATGGGATCTGAATCTTTTCTGGAGTACTATTTTCCCCTCTCTTCTTTCTATAATTTTCTAGGATGATCCTATTTCTCCTTTTATTCCTCTTCGGTGATACAACAACGTAGATGAGAGACAAAAAAAAGGGACTAATAAAAGCTCCAATTTCCAGCATAAACCATCAATTTAGGAATCCTGTATATAACTCTTCTAAATCCCCAACCTTTAATTTGACCAAACAAATTAAAGGGTTGTTTCAGAGCAAAGGAGGTCCGCCAACCTATTTGTAGCCCTAACCCGACTTAACTTCAGCTGAATATGTGAGTTTCGGTTAAAAAGAAACTGAAACTCCCTTATTCTGATGACGGCGAAGGAGAGGACTACCGGTGGTGGTGAGGGGTTTTCTTTTTTCGTGTTGGCTGCCCCTGCTGCTGCTGTTAGCAGGGAAAACTTGTTGTGCTTATTCATAGAAAAACTAATGATTTAGATGATTCAGATGAACCCATCAGGAGATTATTTGATATTGCCAGTTCTATATTTCCTTATAAAGATTAATCTTAATAAATGTATATTCTTTATATTGAATCCTGTTTGTATTAAAATTTGCAGGCAATGTACATGAAGAATGATCCAGGCTATCTCAGTTGCAAGAAGAAACAATGCAAGAAACATAGCAAGGGCAAATGTGTAGTGACCAGTTGCAGTGGTGCGTTAACATTTCATGTTATTAACATCAGAACCGACATCGAATTCGTGTTTTTTGGCGGGGGATTCGAGACCCCTTGCGTTTTCAGTAGGTCTGGCCCTATCAGTTTTGCCAATCCAGAGAAGCCATTGTATGGACATATCTCAAGTATAGATTCAACTGGAAGATCGGTGAGTGACCACCTTTTGGCAATTAGCATTTGATATATGAACTGTGAAAATCCATACAGAACGAATAATTTTAGTGATTTTGTTTTTTTCATGGTGGATTAACTGGCTTAAGAGTGATGATCTTGCAAACTTGAGTTTGAGTCATAAGAACAACTTCTGTAACAAAACTGAGAAATTGTCAAATCCTAAGCCAGGCAAAGGTGCATCTGTTGCCACTCATTTTATCGGCATCATGCAGCTGGTTTAATCTATTAGGAAACCATATGAAGCATAATGCTAATTTGATGATTCCTGATGCAGATGAGATTAACATGGGTTAGTGGCAATATGGAACCTCAACAAGTACAATATGGTGATGGAAAAACACTGACATCAGAAGTTACTAAATTTTCACAAGATAATATGTGTAGTGAGTTCTGCAACATACTTTTGCTTTCTCCTTTGGTCCCAAACATAAGGATTTAAAACCTCACATCCTATTCTCTACAACTGATATATTAAAATCTCACCAAGGTAATATAAAACACAAATTCAATCAGTAACATTATAATTGGTGCTGCTATATCTAGCAATCATTTCCAACTCAAAATAGTGTACGTTGTGCATAGCTAATTTTGAAAGTTAACCATCATTTTGATCAAGTTTGTATATGTACTACTTTTTGTTAGTGCCCTTCTCTTTGGACAACCTTTATTAAATTTGTATTTTTTTCTTTCTTGAACATCATGTGAAAAAGGGGGGCAATTACAACATATTGCAGCCAATACAACATATTTTAGTGAAGTCCAAACCTGAAATTACGTAGATATAGATAACCATATATATATATACACACACACACACACCATTTTCCTTCCTCTTTCTCATACTTAGATTTTGCCCCTTTGTTCTGAAATTGACAGGTTCAACTTTACCAAGTCCAGCAAAGGACTTTGGGTGGCATGACCCAGGATACATTCATTCTGTAGTAATGACAGGACTTGAACCTTCAAGCACCTTCTCCTACAGATATGGAAGGTTTTAGCAACTTTCTTTACACCAACTACTAATAATTTCAGAAAAGAAAATGCTATTCTTACTCCAAATTGATTCAATAACACTGCTCCATCACCTAGTTGTTGGTCACTTTCGTCATATATATTTGTGTGGTGTGCTGGTCTCTATGTAGTGACTCGGCTGGTTGGAGTGAACAAATCCAATTTCGAACTCCACCTGCAGGAGGATCAGATGAGCTCAAGTTCTTAGCATTCGGCGATATGGGAAAGGCTCCTCGTGATGCTTCTACCGAGCACTACATTCAAGTAGGATAGGATGAATTTGCTGCTACAAATATATAGTAAGACCCGAAATTTTGCTTTCACAATACGTATTGACCCTGTTTTTTATTTTGTGACACATAGCCGGGGTCTCTCTCAGTGATTGAAGCCATGGCCGATGAAGTAGATTCTAACAAGATAGACTCAATCTTCCACATTGGAGATATAAGCTATGCCACGGGCTTTTTAGTTGAATGGGATTTTTTCCTTCACCAAATAAGCCCTGTAGCATCACGAGTTTCTTACATGACTGCAATTGGAAATCATGAGAGGTAGCTTTCTCATCTGCATACTTGAATAAGCATTGTTACTTGTCATTCCTGATAAAAGTACATGCATGCATCATTAATCTCTTACTAAATATGATCTATCAATGGGATTTTGGTTTAACAAAGTTCTTTCATCTCTTTAAGAGGATGGGAAATTAATAGAAAAATATCATAAGCTTTACATTTTGTTAGACGGCAGTCAAATTCATTTATTTCAACTCTCTTCCTTACTGCGTAGGCCTCATCATTTCCTTATGTTTGAGTTATACACTTTGATTTTTCAACCAGAAGGGAAATCTTAGGATTCAGACTCTTAAGATTTCTTGTTCTATATCACGAGATATTACTCCAAAAGCTGAAGCAAAAGCTCAATTTCAAAACATGCAACCTGAATTTGTATCCAAATAATTCAATGGCTACAAACACATCCCAAAAGGGAGATGACTTCAACGTTATTGTGAGCAATTTTTAAATTTCTGTTATATATGGACCTTATTTCTTGGTCAAATTTCTTGAATACTGGTTTTGAATTATGTACTAACTCATCGTACAATTTTCATGGTGTTCTTGTTAGTCATCAACATTGGAATTTGAATTATATACATTCCCAAGCCTACTTCTTGGCTTAACTATCAACTATTCTTGACATGCACGTGGGGTTTGCTGCTATAAATGCACATTTCTTTCTTTTCCAGAGATTACATAGACTCGGGATCAGTATATATAACTCCTGATTCAGGAGGAGAATGCGGAATTCCATATGAAACTTACTTTCCCATGCCAACGCCAGCAAAGGATAAGCCATGGTATTCCATAGAGCAAGCAAGCGTTCACTTCATAGTGATTTCTACTGAACATGATTGGTCACAAAATTCTGAGCAGGTTAGATTAATCAAACGCTTTTATATCCCTTATATTTATCTCCAAATCTAATTTGATATAACCTAGCTTCTTTCAAATATGTGCAAATCTTTTAGTATGAGTGGATGAAAAAGGACATGGCTTCCGTTGATCGATCAAAAACTCCTTGGTTGATTTTCATGGGGTACGTAATATATATTTACATTGGTCTTCCGAATAATGTTGGTGCTCTTGGATGTGCTCTTTGACTGTGCATGTGTGTTTGTTGCCTGTGCAAATGATAGCATGCTTGCATTCAATTGCCCTGTGCAAATGGCCTCAGTTACCCTGTTTCTTCATAGCATTTGAACTTTCCTTTACATTAACAAAAAGTAGAAAAATTAACAGAAGAAAAGCCTATTCATATATGTGAAAGTTTACTCGACTTGACCCAATCAACAAGAGTTCCTCTTTGCCTTATCGCTGCATCATAGGCAAATACTTTCCACCACATTCCAAATTATTCAAATCCTGCAATTTTTATAACAAAATTCATGAAATGAACCCCTTATTAAGGTGAACTTAATTTCCCCTGCAAACTAAATTTACTAGACCTGGCGTGTTGTACTGTTCTTCCTCATATAATTAACGGTGCCTACATTACTAACTAAGTGGATACCGTGGATCCAAACAGTTTTGATGAAAGGCACTCCCTGCCTCACATAATAGTCTACTACAACGTGTTGGGCAGATAACACGTGAGAGAGTCTTCATATGAGTTTTAATATAGAGGCTAGAACACCACCTTAATATAGCAAGCCTTGATGTTTTTACAATTATTTTCAGATATAGGTTAAATCCTTGTAAAATCCCTCTGTTCCTATGAGTTGAATCCAAGACATCTCCCTTTCAAAGAGAGGGAGGTGAACTCATGATGTTGGAATATAATTTATATTGTGCCTGTTACTTTCTTTACTTAATATGTGTATCTGCATTAAACTATCTGATCTTGTAACTATGCACTCAAATTTCATACATTAGCGTTAGAATAAATTGTAACATTTGTAAATTGCAGGCATAGACCAATGTATTCTTCCTCAGATAATGCCTTTAGCGTCGACGAAAGATTTGTTGAGGAAGTAGAACCGTTACTCTTGGAAAACAAAGTAAGTCCCTTTGGCCTAACAAGTTTTCACTTCTTATATATGAAATTTACTTTTCCCTTGCTTGGCTTGGTATGAAATTAGCTCTGTTTGGCTGCTATTTACCAGGTTGATCTGGTTCTCTTTGGCCATGTACATAATTATGAGAGATCTTGCTCGGTTTACCAAAACGAATGCAAGGCTTTGCCTAAAAAAGATAAAAATAGGATAGATACATATGATCACGACAATTATAGTGCCCCAGTGCACGCAGTTATTGGCATGGCTGGATTTACCCTGGATGAGTTCTCAAATCTTGTGAGTAGATCTTGGATTAGCTCTCAGATTTACACATGTATGCATATGTCTGATAAGTGAAGTTGGTATTATCATTGGCGCAGGTGGATAGCTGGAGTCTATCTAGGATTTCCCAGTTTGGATATTTGAGAGGGCATGCAACAAAGAAAGAATTAAACTTAGAGGTCGGTATGCATGCACTTCTAGCTAGAATCTACCCTTATGCATATAAGTTGTCTCACTCATTTCCTTCACTTTTGCAGTTTGTAAATTCAGATACAAAGAAAGTTGAAGATAGCTTCCGCCTCATCAAAACTCAAGGTTCCTCATGAAAGATTGTGGTTACAGAGAGAAGAGATGGAGCACCTTCTCCCGCTGCAAAATATATCTTGCAACTTCTTTACAAAAAAAAATGTTGATGTGTTTTGTGGAAATATTTCCCAACTCTTTGATTACTTGATGAGCTTCAATGGAATATAAATCCATACTCATTATTTCATTCAATTTTCGTAAGTATCTAGGGGAGCTACATCTCTTTTGTTCTCATCAAGAAACAATAAGCTTCTAAGCACATATAATAGAATGAAAATTCACCAATGGCTGAATCCATATGCCGTTCTCGCTAGACATTTCATTAAGGCTACCCAACTTTCAAGACCTTTAATTTTCTCATTTCCACCTTTTATGAACTCCACAGAGGGATGTTTTTATGTTTGCATCTCAAACCGTTTTTGCCTTTGACTCATTCTGTATTTCTGTGTCCAATTTTATCTACAACAGATATGATGGCTGAATTGGTTCGAAAATGCCATCCTTAATTCCATGGTTAAACAAAGATAATCATGTCATCAATGTCCAAAATGAAGTGAATAAGGTCGGTTGGTTTAGGAACTTGTCTTTCCCAACCATTTCATTAAAGAAAGTGAAATAAATTTCTAGTCCTGACCAAATACAGAACACTGATTAACATCGGAAGCTTTTTCTACAATACATACAGAAATTGCCAATCTTATTTACATTGCATAATATGAAGGTCCACTGTAACCAATGAATCGCAGATTGCTTTTACTTTCATAAAAAACAAGCTTTAGGGCCTATCAATCCTTGCTAGTACGTGAAATTAACAAAACTCAACTGCCCAAACTAAGGGAGATATATTTGTTGAGACAATAAATTGCTTATTGCTTTTGCTTTCATTAAAAATAACTTCAAGAATCAAGACTAATGAATCCTTGTTTGGTACGAGAGAATTAGCAATTGGACTATCACATCTTTGCTCTGCCTCCTAAGTATCTCCTTTCATGCGCCAGTGCCCTCCTCCTAGTAAAAAAATAGAGTTAAAGAGATGGTGATTAGTAGGATAAAGAAGCTATTGTCGATTCTTTCTATAAATAAAAGCAATGTCTACATCATTCTAAACAGTTAAACCATCACTAATAATAATCCAACCCATTCCAAAGTAGCATGCCGCAAAAATAAAAGAACTAATAATAAATACATCAGAAAAAAATTGAAGTTTACAGATATACTATTTAATCCAAAAGGCTAACAAGCACAACACCATATACCAAATGCAGGTCAAAATAAGGCATCTATTTGAATAGCAAATAAGGCATTCATAAAACTTATGCCCACCTATGATATTGGGAAAATCGTTTTGAGTACTGTGCCCACCCATTCTTCATTCGAAATCGCTTGATTTGAAACCTGAACATTCATTTTGGAATGGAGGGAGAAATCAAATCATCACAAAGTGATCATGATTATGATGATATATCAGACAAGGTTCAATCTCCCACACAACATTTATATATATGGTAAAAAGAAACTTGGCTTTGTGATGGACTTTTGTAAATAAAAATGCTTACGCTATTTTGATGCTCTCGATCGGCAGCTTCAAAATGTCAATTTAAGGTCGCCCTCAATGAGATATATTAGCTTCTTAAGTCCACACCTCTAACAATATGCAATTTAACACCTGAAAATGTCAGCTTAATCTAAAAAATCAATGAAGATCATAACTTTTCACACAAACAAATATAAATGGAATATACATAAAGAGTCACTCAAATAGAACACATTTTTTGTTCAATCACACACACGCTTGTCTGTATATAAAATTTTCAAAATATGATATAATGATAAAACAAATATCCAGTCAATATTCTTTTCCCTCCAATAGATTACAGAGGCAGTGAACCACGTAATATAATTAAGATGTTATTGATTCAAATTTTATTTGATAATACCAATGCAATGGAATTCATTTGATTATTTTGCACATAGACGAAAGATCAGAATGAGATATTTTTCCATTTTCTGGTCCAAATCTCAAACATATTGGGAAAAGCTTGATCATAAATGATTTTCTCTATCTATTGGCGTAAAACCACTCACAAAAAACATTTCACCCATCTCAGTTCACATGAAAAATGTCTACTATTTTTGTGTCATTTATATGTTCTTTGAATGAGGAGGAAACAATACAAAGAAGAAAATATCTAGTTACATACCTTTTTGTAATGATTCGAAAATCTGTAACGATCAGCAACATGGCAATTAGTAATGAAAAACTCAATGGTCGAAAGCCTTCTCTCTCTGCTTGGTCGCTTGAGCATTTTAACAAACACTTACGAAGCCGTTAACCCCAGCAAGAATAGCACTACGTTCACCAAACCAACAAGAACAGCAGTAGGAGGGTCTTTCCAACGTAAACACTCAAAAGACAAACAAAGGAGCCACCTATTCTGGAGATGGAGACCTTGAATTAGTTGCAAGCAATGGAAATCAAAGAGCAGCCGCAATAAAAAGAGCTGATGTGGCAATAAACTGACCTTTGGATTTATTTGTAAAACAAAATCTCTAGGTCGTATTGATCCATGGGCCGATTCTACTCTTCTAGTTCTGGGTCATAGATGAACCTACATCAATTTCAACGCGAGGGATGTGGGCTATCTTGGACCACTCTCGTCCTTGATCTTTCTTGCAGTGTTCTTTCAGCAGAGGACAGTTTGTAATATAAGTTGCTGGAGTAAGGGAGGCAGACCATCCTTCGGAAAGGATGTCAACATTTCACAGCAAAAGATGCGAAGATCCAAGAGTGAGGGAGGCAGACCATCATCTGGAAAGGACATCAACTTTTCGCACCTACCAATTTTTAGTTTTTTAAGAGATGAGAGGTATCGAAAGCCTTCTGAAGATAAGTATTTCAAATTCGGCAAGTTGCTGATGTGGAGGCTGGTTAGAGAGGCAGACAACGTCATTTCTGGAAATGACACCAGATGCGAACATCCACCTCCAAATTCAAGATGTTGAAGAGAGGTAAGCTTTTGCAACCCCCACTCAAGCAAGGCCTCAGTGATGTCGCAATCTCTGATTCCAAGTGATGTTAGGTTGGTGGGAAAGCCTTCTCCCGGAAAGGATTCCACACCTGGACATTTTTCTATCTCAATTCTCGAAGAGAGGTGATGCTGTGTATGCATTGGGTAGGGCCCGCATTTTCTCACAACCGAAAATCCACAGCTGTCTAAGGTTGCATGGGAGCAATCCTCCGTCCGGTAAGGATTTAAGGTTTTCACAACTATAATGAGAATTATTTCGAGAGAAGAGTTCTGATGGAAGCTTTTCGCCACTGACTCCAGCATTCTACAATTCTGAATCTTGACGAGTTTAAGTGTTGCAGGTAATTCTCCGCTGGATGTTAAGGATTTGAGGGATGGACAATTCCAAATATCCAAGTACTCAAGAAGAGGTGTGCTGCTACAGCAACTATTGGTATCATTCTCGTCCAGCAAAATCCGTATATTCTCGCAATCCATTATCTCTAGCCTTTTAGAGTTGGAGGTAGTTGGCCTGTTGCAATGTGTGTCAGCGAATCACATTTATTAATACAATACGCTCAAGACATTTGTTGTTGTACATCAATGCCTTGGGTAAAGATTTCATGTCATTGCGTGTGGATGGCATACCCTGCTGTGACTGCTCTTTTGCTTCTTCTGCCACCAAAGAAACTAGTTTTTGGCAGTTATCAACATCATATAACTAAGACAGGGGAGGGGTTTTAGTAATCCCACATCATTTGACCATAATGGCGTTAGCTCCTCACAATTTGCAATCCTTAGTTTTTCTACATTCATAAACCCTTCTCTTGGACATGTGAAGTTCGAAATTCTAGCAAGAGACTTAGAGTTTAGTGAGGTGAAGTCCACCTTACTTTTGCGTACCACCCCTATTGAATTCTCAAATTTAGTTTGCAAAGCTCCGGAAATCTTGCATTTGAAACCACCAACTGCTCACATCTTTCTATAACAACATTTTGTAGTGAGGGAAGGTGGTTTGGTAAATTCCCCAACAGCTTGGGACAATTTATAATAGAAAGCTCACGCAGGTGTGAATTCTCCATTAGGGCTCCACCTCTTCCATTCTTCCATATCCTCGAAATACAAAGTTTCTAAGGATTCAAAAGGTTGTGAGCAACTACCCCATAAAACTCATCACCAACATTCTTTACATTAGCCATGCCTGCGATGAAAATTGTTTAAGTGATGGTAGTTGGCCCGCTGGTGGCAATGATGTGCACTTTTTACAGTTTTCAATCCTTAGGAGTACCAAATGAGGAAATGAATGACCTTTCAACCAAGTTGGAAATTTGTACCACCATAGCACCTGATAGTGAGCTCTTTCAAAGACTTGTTTGGATGTAGCACGTTAAGTACGTTAATTCGCTTGCTCTATCTTTTGACCAATCCACATGGGCGCTCCATTCCAAGCACAACTCATTGAGATCGGGCTTTTCAATTAACTTTGCATCGCTTGCATCCTTGGGTTCAATGCATTCTCCAATCTTGAGATAATGAGTGTCCCTTGAAGATGCAACAAAGACCTAACTCTTTTAACGCGAAGCAATTGCATTTTCTCACAATTAGATTAGACAATGTCTGGAGGCTAGTTAATTTACCTATTTGAGGAGGCATCCCTTCAGTTTTTTGCATGAGAATGTTGAGGTGGCGCAAGTTGACCAAGTTCCCCAAATTTGAAGGCAATTCCTTAGATAAGAACAACTTTTCAATAGCAGTGTTTGTAAGTTGCAGAGAGTGGTTATTGATTCAGGCAAACCTCTAATTCGAGTGTAAGAGAGGTCAAGATACCGTAGGTGCTTCAAATCACCAATTGAATCCGGTAGCTCAACTATGCAGTACCCACTCAAAGAGAGCACTCTTAAACATGGTAATTTCGACAACAATTTAAGAGGAACGTCATGAGTCAAATAACAATCCCCATATAGATAGCATAAGAGGCATGAAGGTACGTAGACACGTGAGTTCAGAAAAAACCTCGAACTTTTTAGCGCCATCAAAACGGTCACCCAGTAAGACAAATGCCGAACTTTTTTGAAATTTTTCCTTTGTTGATGCTCTCAATTCTATCTCCATTCTGAAGCATATATCTCTTGCAACCCATTGGGCTAAATCATTGATAAGGTCGTGCATTAGAAATTTTGATTTCTTCATGCTTGACTGTTGAAAAAATGATCTCGACAATAGATCATGAAAATACTGACTACCCAAATCTTCCATTTGCTTATCTCTTGTGGCTGAATTATACCTTCTGCCATCCATAACAAAACAACTGCTTCTCTTAAATTCATAGTCTTTGGGAGTATTGAACAATATGCAAAGCATCTCTTTAAATGTGAAGGTAGATGGTGGTAGCTCAACATAAGAGCTGGAACAATTCTACTTCTCTCCTCTGGTATATCCCATATCTTGCTCTTTAGTATACCTTCCCACTCATAACGGTCCAATGTAGTGCGCAAGAGGCCTCCGAGGGTCTTTGCTGCCAAAGGCAAGCCTTTACATTTTTCAACATTTTTTCACCAATATCTTTAAGATTTGGATGTGCACTGAAGTTGTTGTCCCTAGTGCATGTTGGGTAAATACAGACATACAAGCATCATTTGACAATACTTTCAAACAGTAGGCTGGAATGGTACTCGTCATTGATGAAACTCCCTGATTGCGAGTTGTGATGACAATCCTACTTCCAGGAGCTCCTGCTAGGAAAGGAGCACATAGGATAGTCCAGTCATGGTAGTTCTCATTCCACAGATCGTCAAGAACGACTAGAAACCTCTTCCCTTTTAGTTTCTCCTTGAGTTGGACTTGCAACAAATTCAGATCAGTTTCGTCACAGCTTGCAGAGGTGACCGATTTTATAATTGCTTTTGTCACCCTAACAGCATCAAAGTCTTCAGAAACACAAGCCCATGCTTTCAAATCAAAAAAGCTTTGCACTTTTTCATCATTGAATAAAAGCTGGGCAAGAGTTGTCTTTCCTATACCTCCCATGCCAAGTATAGGAATCACAGAAACTCCAGCTTCACTACATTTTTCACCCAGCAACAATTCAAGCACAGCCTCTTTATCTTTTTCCCTGCCATAAACATGACTATCATTCATTACAGAAGTTGGCGCCGCTGTCCATCTCCTTTTGTTTGACGACCTCTCATCAGCAGTTTGTTTCAAATTCAGTTGATTTTTCCGTGTTCGATATCATTGAATCGATCAGTGATCTCTTTATCTTTGACCCCAGCCTACTTTTGATCTTGAAATGACTTGGAGTCAAACGAGCAAACCAAGCAATTGTGATGAGTTTCCGTACCTTACTTGGGCGATCCTGATTTTCAGCTTTCGATGCTTCAGTGGTGAGTTCATCCACAATGTCGTCGAGATCGTAAGCCAAGTCCCTGAGATCATCCAACCACTCTTTCACAGCCCTGTCACTGTGTTGCTTCTCCTCGGCATCATCAAGCATCGTCTGAATTCTTGACAGCGTTTTCCTCCACTTGTCGAGATTTTCTTCAAGTCCAGCTCCGCGTACGAAGTCCAAAAACTCGGAACCACCAATTGATCCCACAGCGATTGAATGAACGGAGGGAGAAGGAGCTCTCCCACTTTCTTGACTGAAGAAACAAACGACGACTCTCCTGCAGTGTTCATGGTTTTCTTGGTAGGAAGGAATGAATCAGCTGGAAACGATGCAAAAGTGAATGGAATCTTGTGTGAAGGCTCGGGCAATCTCAAAAGTTGTTATTCCAAGGATTCAAAACTGCATGCTTTGAGGAAGTAATGGGCGTGTTTGCTGGGATCTTTCTCAATTTGCATATATATTTTTTTTTATTTTTTTAAACAGTCATGATTATCCTCCCACCTACTTTCACCCATTTATGTACCATAAATTCTGGCTCAGGTCCTATACTTTTTATCTTATATCTTTTATATATATATATATATATATATAAAACCGAGTTCTTATTTGAAATGACAAAAAATAGTGACACGTAGCATGAACTCATATTTTTTAGTGACTAAACCAATTATTTAAATATTGAACCGGTCTTTTAAATAAAATTGAACAGAAATTTTTTACAAACTGGTTTATATAAAAATTTTACAACCCATATATAAAAAGAACACGTATTCATTAAACATATGAGAAACATATGTTTTTTTTATTAATGCTATTAAAAAAAGCATGTGACGACAATGGACACATGTCAATTTAATATGTCGGTTGTAAGAAATTTTCTACAAACCGATTTGTAGGAACTTTCTATCATTTTAAATATTTTGTGGGTATCTTATATTTTTAGTTATTTGTTAGTATTTTTATTTTAAAAAACAAAAGAAAAAAAAAAAGAAAAAAAAAATTAATAAACAATTAATGCCAGTCATTATAAATATCTCGTATTTCGTAAATTTTGTTTTTGTTCATTTTCTGAAATATAACAAAATGTTGCAACTTGCCTATCACCTCTGATAACGACTTGCCAACTACTTCCAAAAAAAAAAAAAAAAAAAATTGAAAGCGTCACCTATACACACCATCCCCGACTGCATAATAAATTGAATGGCAAATATGTCACCTATACACACCATGCATCCACAACTACTTGATCAATAGCATGGCAAATATATATGTCATCTTGCGGTAGATAGATATCCACAATTTACCTCTCCTTTGGACTACACTCTGGATGGTCCAAACAAGGCCAATAAATATGCCATAACTGCAACATACAACTTGGTCAAGTGGGTCACAGTTGATTCACGCATCGCTGTTTCATTGGTCAAGTGGTCAAGTGGGCATAAATGTAATCTGCTAAATGACAAACAAAACCTTAATTACAACAACAACTAAAAATGGTCGGTCCCAACTGCATGTAGAGATATGCCAAACGCGCGCTTTAAAGAGAACAAAATATCCGTGGACAGTGAAAACGCTTGAAATATTTTTACTATTTATTACGAACTTGTTAAAACATTATGAAATTAGCTCTGTTTGGTTGCTATTTACCAGTTTGATCTGGTTCTCTTTGGCCATGTTCATAATTATGAGAGATCCTAACCTGCTCAGTTTACCAAAACCAATGCAAGGCTTCGCCTAAAAGAGATAAAAATGGGATAGACACATGATCACGACAATTATAGTGCCCCAGTGCACGTAGTTATTGGCATGGCTGGATTTACCCTGGATGAGTTCTCAAATCTTGTGAGTAGATCTTGGATTAGCTCTCAGATTTACACATGTATGCATATGTCTGATAAGTGAAGTTGGTATTATCCATTGGCACAGGTGGATAGCTGGAGTCTATCTAGGATTTCCCAGTTTGGATATTTGAGAGGGCATGCAACAAAGAAAGAATTAAACTTAGAGGTCAGTATGCATGCACTTCTAGCTAGAATCTACCCTTATGCATATAAGTTGTCTCATTCATTTCCTTCGCTTTTGCAGTTTGTAAATTCAGATACAAAGAAAGTTGAAGATAGCTTCCGCATCATCAGAACTCAAGGTTCCTCATGAAAGATCATGGTCACAGAGAGAAGAGATGGAATGTGGGTGTTTCAAGGCCCTAGTGGTAGGAAATGAAATGGGGCTTTAAATAGAGAGAGAGAGAGGGAGAGAGAGAGATGGTTTACAGAAATGGTGTGTCTGGCGTCTGCAGAAAGACATTTGCGTGGTAGATCTTACTTGGGGAGGGACAATTTGGAGAATTAGCCATGGTGGTAATTAAATATTTAAATGGGTCATGAACTTCTTCTTCTTTTTTTAATTTTTTATTTTCCAGTCCAAAGGACTCGAGTAGATTGATGGGTAAATGTGTGCGTGGATTGGTAGTTGTCCGATTTGGTTGGAGAGAGAGAGAGATCATGTGGGTGCACAACTGTGAATTGCGGGAACAAAAAGAAGTTAATGGTCGGTTTGGTTTAATATTTATAGGAACAAGAGTACTAGCTCGTTGGGATCCGATCATATATCAAATTATTATTTTTTAATCACACTTTTTTGTTTAATTAATTGTGAATCTTGAGCTTTAAATAACGATTTAGAATTAAGCTTAATTTATCATCCGGCCGGTTTGAAGAAGTTAAAATTTGAACGAAATAAGACACTTTAACACACCCCTTCAAGTATGACAACTTTTGGTCAAACACGTGTTCAACAAAGAGAGGGAAAGACTCATCATCACAAGAAACATGTGGCCCATGAAAAAGTTTATGAACCTAACTCACTCTCAAAATATGCCTTGAGAGAGGAGGGGACACCATGGCTTATAAAGTGTCCAAGTGAATGAAATATTAATGATGTGAAACACTTTAACACTTCCCTTCACGTGTAACAATTAATGGCCAAACAAGAAAATTGTTTAATCTGGAAATGTGAGTTTAATCTAGTGTTTTCTTTAGGTAATTGGGTACTTTGAACTTACTTGAAGCTACCCAAACCATAGGTTTTGGTTTGATAAAATTTTGGTGAGTTTTCCTCAAACCCTAACTTTTGAGTATTTAATTTTAGTTCAACTTTTATGTGATTAACCTTTAGTAAACGATATGGGTTAATAATATTGCGTTTAGGGTAGTGATTTATAAATTATGGGTTAAGTTTGAAAACCCTAATTTGGTGGGTTAAATTAGATTTGGGTTTTTAAGTGATTAAAATCTAGATTGCTAAATTATGTTAATAAGTTGGTAATTTGTAAAAAGATTAGTAAACGTAATTTTATGGTTAATGTTATTTTAAATACGGTAGTGTTTTATGTGACTAGGTTAATGAAAATAATTTTAGGGTTAATGCTAACATGTTAGTAATTTATGGGGTAGTAGAAATAATTGTGAGTTTTTGTTTATTTTTTTGGAAGGAAAGATTAATTTTCATTAATCAAGAAAATTGTGCATAACAAGCCACCATAAAGGTGTACACAAGAACCACTATAGAGGTGTACATAAATCACCACCATAAAGGTGTATACCCCAAACCTGAGCCAACAAACGACTCAAACCATTACAGCAGAATACTACAAATAAAACTTAGCCAACCAAATACTTTGGGTTAGTAATTAATGTTATAGGCAAATATTTAAATGGTGATTTTAATATATAACTCTTAGTAAATACTTTGGATTAGTATTGTATGAGTTTTAGTTAGTGTCTAGGATTTATGGGTAGACATGTGGAACCCTTAAAAATATTATGGGTTTTCGAACAGTTTAGCCTTGAGCGATTCAAGTGCTAATTAAGGTGTTAATTATGTAAAGTGTTAAATAATGCAATGTGTTATTCCACAGGAATACATTGAAAGGTGGTGTATAGGAAACCTAGTGCTTAATATCCGCGCAGCCAAGGTAAGTATTCTACTCACTGAGAAATTACTATTTTCATATATTATAAATTGCAAAATATATATGTGTTTTATAAATCCGTACCGACTTTATGTTGACAATATGTTTTGGATGTTTTAATTATGTTGAAGTATCAATGATGTTTATGAGAAATGATGTGTGACTGAAAAGTGTGATTTGAACTGATTTAATTGTGAGATGTTGTTGGGATTTAAATTCCGGAAATATGATAGAAAAATTGATGTGTTAAATTGTTTATGGATTTATATTGTAAGCATGTGTTAAAGGCATAATTCAATAAATGAAATGTATTGTTTTAAGGCATAAACATATGAACGCTAAATGTGCATCGAAGTGAGGTTTATAACCCACGAGAAACTATACTTAGGTTAATCCCATGAGGCTTGGATTAATTTCCATGAGGAACTTGAGTTAACTCCCATGAGGCATAGATTAATTTCCATGAGGAAACTTGCATGAGCATGTATAGCATTGTTTTTATGAGTGTGATGTTTTTATATTATGAGTAGTTTTGCCAGATGTATTAGTATGCATAAGAGTCTCAATGGAAAAGAGCTTATGTATATTTCTATCGGATGGTTGTATAATTTAAATGCTATTGTTTTTTAAGTCTCACTAAATCAAAAGTATTATAGTAGGTGAGAATGTATGTAGTTATTTCCAACAATGAAACTTCTACGTATAAATCTCAACTGCATAATATGCTTAAAATGTTTTCTATTAGTCGGTGTTTGCTGTATTAGCCATGGGGGTTTTTCAAACAAAAGTTTATAAAATTGGTAGCTGTTATAGTGTACGCATGACTAAAAATAAAAAAGTTGGTTCTTTGCGAAAACTCAATGAATAGTATACTTCTGAGGTCTTAGTGTATTTATTTATGGTAAGACAATGGGCTCATAATTCCACTTGTACGGATGCGGCAACTCCCGCAACCGTGCAGATGTTTATACTTTGGTTGCAGGTTTTGCGGATATAGATATTGACTCGTCCACCTAGCGTATGAGTTGCTATGATTGGAGCATATGGCGACAGTCATAAGTCACGGACTCATGGGTTGTCCTCATTTTGAGTATTTTATTTATGGCTCGTGTCCTATGTGGCACATGTATTGGTTAAGCCTGTATTTTGGTATGTAATTAGAGTAATGTGTTTTATAAGCCTTAAATAGATAGACTTGTAAATAGCTCTTGTTATAATTAACTGTTATGTATTAGATGTATTTTGTTTATGATGTGTTCCGCTGCATATTGATTATTATATTCCGCTGTTAGATGTAACTCTGATTATCAGGTGCATGTTATGGGGCATGTGTCATATGTTGGCTGAGCAACATGTAGTCGTGCCACTGTGAATATCCATTTGTATGTTTTCAAAAAAAAAAAAAAAAAACGGTCGTCACATCCTCAATCCGCACTCTTAACTCCAAAAGCATTCCAAAAACAAATTCAAAGTATTTTCATTTTGTTAGCGGAATTTAGGGTTGATAGGTCCTAAAACATACGAGTTGAGATCTCCAGTAATTTATTGTATAAAAATTGCTAGTAATTTGACAGCATATTGTGTGTAAAAGGTCATGCGCGATCAGATCCACCTGTCCAAATAAATTTTGATTTTCATCGACAGATAAAATTGATGCGAGCTCTTCAACATGTTGTGAACAAAAAAATTTATGGACAACCTTATCATCAGTTACATTGTCATAGTTGCCCATAAAAGTCAATCACTAGGAAAACATGTTGGTTGACGTTGCATGTGATTTTCAGTATTAAAGTCTGTCTTGTCATTCAGCATCGAGAGGCCGTCAAAGATACAAGCGGACACTCACACACACACACTGTGATTGTCGCCGACAGATAGAAAAGACACACAATATGTGAATGTGTTAAAGGAAACCACCTTCGAGGGTGGCTCGCAAGGCCACCTTCGAGGGTGGCTCGCAAGGGCCACCATCGCAGGTGGTAGTCAGTGGTGTGAATGCTTTTTGGGTGGCTGTTTTTTTTTTTTTTTTTTTTTTTTTTTAGATTTTAAAATTTTTGAAATTTTGTTTTTAGATTTTAAAATTTGGTTTTTAAATTTTAATTTATAAACTATTAAAAATATATTATTTTGAAGTGAGGTGGCAAAAAGGCTGACTTAACACTAACGAATGTTAAAAAATTGGATTGAAAACTCACGGATAGACCATTTTTTTTCAAATTCGTGAAAAACTTCAAGAGTAAAAGTTGATTTTTAAAAAGTAATGGTGTGATTTCAAATTGCGCGTTGACTCGGAGATTTATAAGACATTTACCCTAATTTTTAAAGTAGCTTTCTGTGACATTCTAGCTCTAAACCCTATAAAATCTCAAGGGTTAAATATATTTTATCCCTTTCAACTAATAGTCATTTTCTGGCCATAGAGGTTGGATGTAACCACCCACTACAAAAAATTATGACATTTGCCACGTGTCTACAGTAGAGGTTACTGTAGCCACGTGGCCAGATAGCCATGTGTCTTGATGGATACGTGTCCAAATGTAGCGGGGAGACAAGTAGACACGTGTATTAAATACACGTGTCTACATGGACACATGTAATAAATACACGTGTCTACATGCACTAAGGGTGGCCGCTAACAACCCGGCTATTGTAGCTGTGATGGCTCATTTTCATTTTTTTTTCAAAAAAAAAATTAATTTTTTTTGTTGATTAATAATTATAAGGGGTTTTCATAAAAAAATAAAAATAAAAGGGTCGTCACATCCTCAATCTGTACTCTTAACTCCAAAAGCATTCCAAAAACAAATCCAGAGTATTTTCATTTTGTTTGCAAAATTTAGGGTTGATAGGTCCTGAAACATATGGGTTGAGATCTCCAGTAATTTATTGTATAAATTGCAAGTAATTTGGCAGCATATTTTGTGTAAAAAGTCATGCAAGTAAGATCCACCTGCCCAAATAAATTTTGATTTTCATCCACAGATAAAATTGATGCGAGCTCTTCAACATGTTGTGAACAAAAAATTGATGGACAACCTTATCATCGGTTACATTGTCATAGTTGCCCATAAAAGTCAATCACTAGGAAAACATGTTGGTTGACGTTGGCATGTGATTTTCAGTATTAAAGTCTGTCTTGTCATTCAGCATCGACAGGCCGTCAAAGATACAAGCAGACACTCACACACACTGTGATTGTTGCCGACAGATAGAAAAGACACACAATGTGGCTCGGAAGGGCCACCATCGCTGGAGGTAGTAAGTGGTGTGGATGCTTTTTGGGTGGCTGTTATTTTTTAGATTTTAAAGTTTTTGAAATTTTGTTTTTAGATTTTAAAATTTTTAAAATTTGGTTTTTAGATTTTAATTTATAAACTATTAAAAATATATTATTTTAAAATAAGGTGGCAAAAAGGTTGACTTAGTACTAACAGAGGTTAAAAAATTGGACCAAAAACTCACAGATGGACCATTTTTTTCAAATTTGCGAAAAACTTGAGTGAAAGTTGATTTTTAAAAAGCGATGGAGTGATTTTAAATTGGGCGTTGACTCGGAGATTTATATATGAGACATTTACCCTAATTTTTAAAGTAGCTTTCTGTGACATCCTGGCTCTAAACACTATAAAATCTCAAGGGTTAAATATACTTTATCCCTTTCAACTAATAGTCATGTTTATAAAATTTCACAAATTAACAAGTGTGACACTTAAACCCATCAAATTATCAATTTATTGCACTTAAATACACTCCGTTAAAGGTTGTCATCTATTTGGATGAAAAATTGGTCACTTGTCACACACGTGACCACTTCTCTATCAGCCTTCAAAAAATATCTTCATTTTTTTTAAAACCAAAACAATAAAATAAAAATTATGAAATGCAAAGGGTGGCTGAACCATCCCATCATGCTAGTGACTCGCTAGCCACCCCTAACCTATGGGGGGCGGGCAGCTGGCCATAGATGTTGGATGTAACCGCCCTCAACCCACTAAGGGTGGCCACTAACAACCCATTGTGGCTGGGATGGCTCATTTCCGATTTTTTTTTAAAAAAAATGATCTTTTTTGTTGATTAATAATTATAAGGGATAAATTAATTTTTTAAGTTTCGAAACGAGGGTATTTTGGAAAACTTTGGTCAAATATGACTTTTTCATTTAAACAGACGATCAACGCTAATAGCAATGCTTAATTACAACAAAATGATAGCTTGATGTGTCTAAGTATTATAGTTGTCAGTTCATGAAATTTTATTAAAAATGACTGTTAGTTGAGAGGGCTAAAGTAATATTTAACCCTTCAACGTACTTAGAATACTAATTTATATCCTTAAAGAAAAAGGTTTAGCCGTGTGAATTACATTTCTTTATATGTGAATATATGAATATTATTAATGCTCACATCAATCTTAATAATACTGGTCTACAAACCAAAGTGGCAAGTATTAGTGATTAAAAGCGTGGGTGGGTCACACATCATCCCCCAGTGGGAGGATGGGGTGATCGACACCACCCTGGCTTTGTGGGTGCCACAGAAGGGGAGGGCCAGTATTAGCCTCCACCCTCCCCGTCTTTTGAAATTTTATTATTATTATTATAGTATATAAATAATTAATTTTATGTATTTCGACCAAAATAATTGAACTTAGTCCATGCCAAAAAAAAAAAAAAAACTAGGATCTTGGCCCTATTACAAGAAAAGTCATTTTATACCTAAACCTTAAACAACCGAAATTTATCATGAACAACAACCTAAATCTATCATTTTTTTAAAAAAAAAAAAAAAAAAAAAAAAAAAAAAAAAAACCTACCCCCTTATGCATAACCCTAGTGCGGCAGTGCCCCCTCCCTCATTTTTTTCATTTCTTTTCTTCTAGAGACCAAAATCTTCCTAGCATCACAGCCCTTCTTCTTTTCTTCATTTTCTCTAGTTCTCCTCTCCTTACAGAATCACAGCCTCCCCTCCCCTTGCGCCGATCTTCCGTCTTCGCCTCTTCTTCTTCTTCAATCTTTAATTCTTCTTATGTCTTCGCCTCTACTCTGACATCGGCAAGAAAGCCAGAGGTATTCAACTGTGAATCATTTGTGTGTATATGTAATGTTAGGGTTTTGTGGTTTAATTTGAGGTTTTAAATTTTGTTTTGGTTATATTTTGTTTGGGTTTAGATTTTCTGTACAAGGATTACCAGAGCGACCACAAGTTCACCATCACTACCTATTCTTCCACCAAAGCGCCAGTCTTCCGTAGAACCCACCTTGCCCCGTCAAACCCGCACCCCCGCCCCGCACGTATCCTCCCCGCAATGTACCTGCACCGCACAGTTATCCCTTAAAAATTGTGGTTTACGGGTCCAAAAGATGCAACCCGCAGGGCTGCGAGGAGGGCCCCATGCCAACCTCTATTTCTACCACAACTACATAACAAACATTTTCATCCATGAATACTATGGGTGAAAATGCAGTTACAGTTAGCGGTTATCGTCTCAAACCTCTAACCGTAACTGCCAAAAGCAGTTAGTGAAATTTGTTAACCGCTTCCGCACTCCATATGCGGTTAGCGATTATAAAACCAATAACTGATTTTTAAAAGTTGGGCTTTTTTAGCCTATTTTGAGTGTTGAGCCTATTTTTGGGCTCTTTATATGTTTTTTGCCCCCTCTTTTGGGCCTTTTAAGGACCTTTTTTTACCTGAAAAAGTGCACTCGTTAGTACTTATCAAGCCCAATAAGCTTATGCACTTATCACACCCTTTTTCTTTCTTTCTTTTTGACCTTTTCATGGTTTTTTTTTTTTTTTTTTTTGGCTTGATTAAGGTGCACTCTTTAGCACTTATTTAGCCCCAATAAACTCATGCTCTTATCCGGCCTTTTCTTTTCTCTCTTTTTTTTTTTTTTTTTTTTTTGTGCCCTTTCAGAGCTTTTTTGGCCTGAAAAGGTCATGTTACTAAAGAGCCAATAATAACTTGTATCCAGAAAAAATAACATAATTAAAGCTAACTAAATATCTTTGACTTCAAGTCTTCAACAGTTTGTCAAGAAGATTACAAATATCTTTACAAGTAGCTTAATCATAAATAAGTAGCTTAATTACTTGAGCATATAAATGAAAATTCACAGTCGATCGAAGACAATCATATCCATAGTTCATACACCCACATTCATCATATAAATAAAAATTCAATCACTCAAACCCAACATAAACATTAACCTATCCACTTCCACTTTCATTTCCACTCAAGCGGATTCAAAGAAAGAAAGTCTTAACTCCATTGTCTTCCATTTGATATATCTAAACAACAGTCTATGAGCAGCAGATTCTTTATTAAGAATATTTTGATTCATTGTGAAACTATTATTGATGTAAACTTCCACATTTCTTCAAGCTTGAAGAAGTTTGCCACTTTCTTTAAATCTTTCCACAGCAAGTTTAATCTCATTCAACTTATATTTGGGGTGGTTATTAACCGTCTATCTTTTCAGCACTAATGAACACTATCAAAACTAGGCTTCGCAACAAAATTAAAGATAAGTTTCTGACTAAGTCTTTGATGTTGAACATCAAAAGAAAAATTGCCGCGAAATTTAGTAAAGATCCAATCATAAATTATTTCGAGATCTAAAAGTACGTTGGGTTCCATTTTAATAGGTGTTTGAGTTGAAAAGGAAAAAATATATATTTTCTTTCTTTTCTTTTGTTTATTTTTTGTTAACACATAATGGATACTAATTTTATTTATTTATATATTAATTGAATCTTCCATCTTAATATATTTCTCTTTCATGCTTTGGCTCATTCCGATAAAAATTTCTAATTTTGTCCCTAGTGGGTGGGGCAACCTTGGGTTTGTAAAGAACTTCTGTTGGGACAAATATAGATCTTCTCGGCAGTTGGGCCCAATCCGAGAAGTGGGCCCTCTCTGATCCACCCGACCAGGCCCAAAATATCAAAAAGAGCATAATCTACCCGGGCCCATTGAGGCCACTTGGGCCCAAGTCTGTTGCAACTGGCCTGAGTTGGCGATCCAAATACTAGTTGGTATCCGCATCTGCAAGCGTCTCGGCAGTACCCGGAATCTAAGGGACACGATGCACGTCATGGAAGTCATGCTTCTCGGCGGTACTCGGAACTTTAGGGATACGATGCATGTCGTGGGACCCCATGATGCCACCGAGATCTACGGAACCCGGAACATCCGTTTACATGGAGCCACGTCTCCTTCAACCGCCTCGTGCACGAATTGCGAAGCTAATGGAACTGCTCCACAGCCTCTATAAATACAAGAACTACTTCAAATGCTAAGGTACATGCTAATCAGTCTCTTTGGCATTATTCTGCGTATTTATTCTCAGAACCATACACTTACTTAAGCATCGGAGTGGGGTTGTCGGAACCCCCCGACGCAGCTTTACTTTTCAGGTGAATCAGATACAACCGGGAGCAACTTAGACCAACTTCTGACCGACACGTCACCTACCGGAAACTGTCTCAACAGTTTGGCGCCGTCTGTGGGAACGACTTATATCGTTTTCCTAAAAAACAAATCCGTTATGGTGAATACTCGATCAGAAACCAACCGGATGCCTCGGGATGACCGAAATGCCCGAGATGAAGGAAACTCCAACGATCCCCAATTCACTCTCCTGAATGAAAGAATGGAACAGATGGCCAAAAGCATCGAGGATTTGGCCACTATGAATGCTGTCCTCCAGGCCCGGGTTCCAGAATTTCACCGGACTGTCAATGACCCAGGAAACCGAGAGGAAGGCAGCCGGGTCGAAGGCTCTGAGGAGCCGAACAATGAAGAAGAAGTCCCAGGAAATCCTCCACCTGCTCAACCCGAGGCTGCAAGGGCGGTACAAGGCATGATTGCCCGGTTGGAGCAAAGATGCAATGTTCTGACCGCAGCTATTCAGCGGAACGATAAGGGAAAAGCTTCCCTGGTGGAAAACCTTTTGCAGAAGACCACCTCTCCATTCACCGAGGAGGTGGCAAATATTTTCCTTCCTGAGAAGTTCAAAGTCCCAGAGATCCCATTTTATACGGGATTTGAAGATCCCGTGGAGCACCTAGATAATTTCAGAGCCCACATAGATCTCCATCGAACACCCGAGATGGTAGCCTGCCGAGCCTTCCCTTTGACCCTCTCGGGCAATGCCCGTGATTGGTTCAGAAGCCTCCCGCCAAATTCCATCCGTCATTTCGAGGACCTCGGCAGGATGTTCCTGACGCAGTTCATGGCCGGCAGGGTCAGAAGAAAGCCGTCGGGATCCTTAATGTCATTGCATCAAGGACCCGAGGAATCCC
The DNA here is from genome assembly GCA_028654335.1 of Alnus rubra. Taxonomy (NCBI): domain Eukaryota; kingdom Viridiplantae; phylum Streptophyta; class Magnoliopsida; order Fagales; family Betulaceae; genus Alnus; species Alnus rubra. The sequence goes on from JAJPGS010002021.1 coordinate 64,625, forward strand.
TTAGAGATTTCTTTATGAGGTTCAACCAGGCTAGACTTGAAGCCGAAGCAGCAACAGATGATTTCATCTACGGAGCTCTCTTTCAGGGAATCCGTAAAGATGGAGCACTAATGGCAGATATAGCCAGGAAGCCCCCCCAGAATTTAGATGGCTTTATGAGTAAAGCCGAGAAGTACATTAACCAGGAGGAGACACTCCGAGCTCTGTTGGGACCCGAGACTACTCGCCCATCCACTTCCGGAACCCAAAAAAGAAGAATCCTCGGAAGGAAGAACGGAAGCGGGTTCCAGAAGAAGAGGCCAGGCCAAAGCGGGATCAGGAGTCCCTAAGGGGTAACAACTGGACACCCTCAATGCACCCAATGCACCCATTATGGATGTTCTCCTGGAAATAAAGCGAGACCCGACGTACCGGAAACCCAGACCAGTGCTCGCAAATCCGCATTCACGATACGCCGACCAGTATTGTGCGTTTCATGACACCACCGGGCATCGTACAGAAGCCTGCATATCCTTGAGACTCCTGATTGAACGTTTCATAGAAAACGGAAAACTTGTCCGTTTCCTCGCAGATCAGAGAATTCAGCAGAATCCGGAGCACGGCAACCGCCACCATCAGAATCGGTTCCATCAGGATCAAAACAATCCCCGGAATGATCGGGGAAGAAATCAAGAAAGAGGAAGGGAACCAGAACGGAGGCCAGATCCTCGGGCTGCACGAGAAAGAAGTAGGAGCCGAGCCAGACCAGAACGGCAGGAGAACCTTCTGGAAATACAGACGATTTCGGGGGGCTTCGGAGGAGGCGGAGAATCTAGCTCGGCGCGGAAGGCATACGCAAAACAATTACGGGATTTTGAGGTATACTCGGTGCAGAAACCTCCAAAGTCCCAAAAACGGGATGCACAAGTGATCGGGTTCTCGGACGATGATTATGCAGGGGTATCACTCCCGCATACCGACGCTCTGGTACTAAGTCTGGCCATAGCCAACCACAAAATACACCGCGTCTTGGTTGACACAGGAAGCTCGGCTGACATCCTTTACAGGTCAGCCTTTGAGCGGATGAAGATCGATCGAAGTAAGGTGATCCCGGCGAGATATTCGCTTGTGGGATTTACAGGAGAGCAAGTGCTCCCGTTCGGGTCCATTGAGCTTCCGGTCACAGCAGGAATGTACCCGAGGCAGAGGACGGTGATGGTTCGGTTTTTAATAATCGACCGACCATCGGCCTACAACGCCATTCTTGGGAGAACAGCTCTCAACGAATTTAGGGCTGTGACCTCAACTCCTCACCTGAGCATGAAATTCCCCACCGAAGAAGGCGTCGGTGTCGAAAAAGGAGATCAGAGGATGGCCCGAGAATGTTACAATACAAGTTTGAAAAAGCTCCCGGAAGCCGCGAGACTCGGAGAGAAGAAAAAAGATGAAGAAAAATAGCAATCACCGTTGGGGGAACCGGTCGAGGAACTGGAAGAATTCGAGCTCGGTGACTCGAACAAGAAAGTCCGTATCGGCGCGCAGCTTCCCCCTGAAATGAAGGAAGCCCTGGTTGCATTCCTCAGAAAAAACAAAGATGTATTCGCATGGAGCCACGAGGACATGCCGGGAATACCCCCATCCGTAATAGCCCACAAGCTAATGGTGGATCCAAGCTATCGACCGGTTAAACAACGAAGAAGGACTTTCGCACCGGAACGGAACCAGGCCATTGCCGAGGAAGTACACAAACTGTTGCGGGCTGGGTTTATCCGAGAAGTAAACTACCCAGAGTGGTTGGCCAACGTGGTTTTAGTCAAGAAAGCCACCGGGAAGTGGAGAATGTGTGTTGACTTCACCGATCTCAACAAAGCATGTCCCAAGGATAGTTTCCCATTACCTCGGATCGATCTGCTTGTAGACTCTACCTCCGGTCATGAACTTTTAACATTCATGGACGCCTTCTCAGGGTACAACCAAATTCACATGGATGAAGCCGACCAAGAAAAACATCGTTCATTACCGATAGAGGTCTTTACTGTTACAAAATGATGCCGTTCGGTCTAAAGAACGCCGGGGCTACATACCAGAGGCTCGTCAACCAAATGTTCCAAAGTCAAATTGGACGAAACGTGGAAGTCTATGTTGACGACATGCTTGTCAAGAGCACACGAGCCGCCGGCCATATAGCCGACCTGGAGGAAACTTTCGAGACACTAAGGAGCCATACGATGAAGCTCAACCCGGCCAAATGTGCTTTCGGCGTTTCCTCAGGAAAATTCTTGGGATTCATGGTCTCACAAAGAGGAATCGAGGCGAATCCCGAGAAGGTGAGTGTTGTCCTCAGCATGCAACCTCCCCGGACCACCAAGCAACTGCAACAGCTGACCGGGAGAATAGCAGCCCTTAACCGGTTCATCTCCCGATCCACCGACAAGTGTCTCCCATTCTTCAAGATTTTGAGAAAAGCCTTCGTATGGAGCAATGAGTGCGAGGAAGCCTTCAAGAAGTTAAAAGAATATCTGACCAACCCGCCGCTGTTAAGCAGCCCCAAGGAAGGAGAAATCTTGTATCTTTATCTCGCAGTGTCACCCACGGCAGTCAGTTCAGCTTTGGTCCGAGAAGACTCAGGCATTCAAAAACCGGTTTATTTCACCAGCAAAGCACTCCATGGAGCCGAGGAGAGGTACCCTCGGATTGAAAAACTTGCCTTCGCCTTAATAATCTCGGCCCGAAGACTAAGGTCATACTTCCAGGCACATGCAATACGAGTGTTAACCGAGCACCCACTGAAGAAGATATTACAAAAACCGGATCTTTCCGGGAGATTGGTAAATTGGTCGGTAGAGCTGGGGCAGTTCGACATAGAATTCCACCCTCGTACCTCTATCAAGGGTCAGGCTCTAGCTGATTTTCTACTAGAATTTAGCAATACTCCCGAAAGCGAAGAACTGCCCGAGAAGGAAACATGGGTAGCATATGTAGATGGTTCTTCGGCCAACCAGAAGAGCGGGGTCGGTGTCATGTTGGCAAGCCCGGATGGAGAAACTTTTCAATATGCGATCAAACTGGACTTCGTGACTACCAATAATGAAGCCGAGTATGAAGCACTTTTGTCCGGGCTTTCAATAGCTCGGGAGATGGGAGCAAGGAATGTAGAAATCAGAAGCGATTCTCAGGTGGTAGTCAGCCATGTGCAGGGTTCGGCAGAGGCACAAGGCGAAAAGATGATCCAATACCTCGATAAGGTACGCAAATGCCAATCTAACTTCCACAGAACCGCCGTAACTAAAGTTCCTCGGGTAGAGAATGCCCGAGCCGACGCTCTTTCCAAAATGGGTTCCGGCACCGGGCCAGTCGTCAGAACCTCCACACGGGGGGTGGTGATACAGACCAAGCCTTCAATCCTTCCACAACTCGACATGATGGAAATTGAAGAAGAATCAGACGAACCCGAATGGGCTACCGATGTCATTCAGTACCTCCGCAACGGTTCCCTACCCGAGGAAAAGCTGCGAGCCCGGAAGGTAAAAATGCATTCAGCCCGGTACGTGCTTATCGGAGGGGTACTCTATCGAAGAGGATATACCGAGCCACTCCTGAAGTGTCTTAAAAGTTCCGAGGCGGAATACATATTAAAGGAGATACACGAAGGAGTCTGCGGGAACCACTCTGGCGCTCGGATGTTGGCTCACAAAGCGATGAGAGCCGGATACTACTGGCCAACAATGAATAAGGATTCAGTCAAAATCGTCCGAAAGTGCGACAAATGTCAGAGGTTCGCCCGGGTGATGAAGCAACCCCCTGAAAAACTAAGCCCAATCACTTCGCCATGGCCATTCGCGAAATGGGGGGTCGACATTGTCGGGCCTATGCCTCCGGGAAAAGGTGGCCGAAAATTCCTTCTTGTCGCGGTAGACTACTTCACCAAGTGGGCTGAAGCCGAGGCACTCGCCACTATCACTACTGCCAACGTAATAAAGTTTCTCTGGAATTCAATCATATGTCGATTCGGCATCCCACACGCTTTTGTTACCGACAACGGAAAACAGTTTGACTGTGGACCGTTTCGAAAATGGTGCGCCGAACTCCGTATCAGAAATTATTACTCCACCCCGATATACCCGCCGGCGAATGGACAAGTAGAAGCTACGAACAAGACTCTTCTCAGAACACTAAAGAAGAAGCTCGGCAAAAAGAAAGGAGCTTGGGCAGAATATGTACCCGAGGTACTTTGGGCCTACCGCACCACGACACGTACTCCCACCGGGGCTACTCCTTTCTCTTTAACTTACGGCTCAGAGGCAATCATCCCCGCCGAAGTCGGATCACCCAGCTTCCGAGTATCACACTACAATCCAGGACTCAACGACGAAGGAATCAAGCTCAATCTGGATTTGCTACAAGAAAGAAGAGATGAAGCGCAGGTAACATGGGCTGCGTACCAAGACCGAGCTGCCCGTTACTTCAACAAGAAAGTCAACCCCCGGAAGTTCCAACTCGGGGATTGGGTTTTGAGAAAAGTGAGCCCGATTACCAAAGATCCAGTCGAAGGAAAGCTCGGAGCAAAATGGGAAGGTCCGTACAGAGTTATACGATGCCATGACAAAGGAGCATACCATTTGATTGATGCGACCGGCAAAGAATTACCGAGAGCCTGGAACGCCGAGCACTTAAAGAAGTATTTTATGTGAATTGCTTGTACTATGTTTACTTTTGTTACCGGATTGGCATCGTCGATATATGTTTATTCTCAGATCAATTCAAAGCATGGAATCTTAGTTCAAACCAGATCAAACCAGACCAGATCAAATCAAAGCGTCGCTCCCTCGGTTCAAAATACAACCGACTCGGAGCACGCACCGGTCATATCCTCAAATTTGACTCGGACAAATTTGGGATTTGTCCGTAGTCATTAAGGAATGTCTCGGTTCAAATCAAACCAGACCAGATCAAATCAAAGCGTCGCTCCCTCGGTTCAAAATACAACCGACTCGGAGCACGCACCGGTCATATCCTCAAATTTGACTCGGACAAATTTGGATTTGTCCGTAGTCATTAAGGAATGTCTCGGTTCAATCAAACCAGACCAGATCAAATCAAAGCGTCGCTCCCTCGGTTCAAATACAACCGACTCGGAGCACGCACCGGTCATATCCTCAAATTTGACTCGGACAAATCCCCAAATTTGTCCGTAGTCATTAGGAATGCCTCGGTTCAAATCAACCAGACCAGATCAAATACAACTCGGTAGCATAAGCAAAACAAAAGTTTATATGAACACAACAAAAGTTTATATGAACACATCAAAAGTTTATATGAACACATCAAAAGTTTACATTAGTTTTCGTTCCAAAATACTACCGGCCCAAAAGAAGAATAAATATATTACAGAAGTGGGCTCCCTGTCGAGTCCCCAACATCGCCAGCCCCAGGTTCCTCGGTTTCTTCCCTACTAGGAGTGCATTCCGAGACAGAGGGTCCCGAGGTCAAGTCATCTCGATAAGGATTGGGAGCATCCTCGGTCCAGTCCTCCACGTCCGGAAAAAATTCCACTCCCAGACTCTGCAACTCCTTAGTAGCAGTCTCGGGCAACTCAAGAAGTTCTGGAGTCACAGTCTCGGGATCGACCTCGAAAACTTTCGGGTGAAGGAGCATGGTCCTCAATCTCTCGAAACCCCAGTTGGATCCTCGGCCCCAACTAAGGCCTCGAAGCCACGGAACCAGAGCAAGTTGTTTCTTGAAACGCCGGGACTTGGACTTATAGTGATGACCCTTCCTCCGAAGCCTCTTACACCGAGCTTGGATTTCTTTCCGTTTCTCGGACAAAGATTGCTTACCGGCCACCAGCGAGTCCTTCTCCCGCTCTAATTCTTCCACCCGGGAAGACAGTGCCGTTTTGACTTCGTTAGCCTCGGTCAGATTGCTCAGTACTCTGTCGAGGGTTTTCTCATTTTCAAGTGCTTGAGCATGAGATGTATCCGCCAGTTTCCGGGCTTGAGCCAGATCCATGTCCCGAGCCTTTATTATCTGGTCTCTGGTCTGAATATCTTGTTTCAGGGTCTCTATCTCGGACTCCAAGTCCGTTGTTTGGGACACCTCGAATTCCAGCTCTTGAACCCGGGACTGAAGCTCGTTACCTTAGCCTCCAGAGCAGCTTGATTTTCAGTAACACCCCGGTGGTCACGCCACAAGGCAACCGACCTCATAACACACTGGAAAAACGCAAGGAAAAGTTAAAAAAAAAAAAAAAAAAAAAAAAAAAAAAAAAACCATGCAGAAAGATGTTTTTGAAATCACAAGGCTTGCCTTCAATTGGTATGAAGCATCGCCTCCACTAGTCCTCCGGGGGACGCGGTCCCGGACATTGAGGAAGACCCCTCTGGGATCAAGCCCATTAAAGTCTCTAGAGGACAGGCCAGAAGGCCTTCCCTCAAAGAACTAATTAACGCTCCCTGTCGGGAAGTTCCGGCTTCCATAAATCCCGGAGAAAGATTTCGAGCCTCCGTTTGGTTCTCACAAGTTTCGGGTCCAGAGGACTCCGCAACTTCAACTCGATCCGAACCTTCTCCATCTGGAATGGACAAGTCTGTTTCCACGGTCTCCAGAGGACCCTCCGGTTCCTTCACCCCATGTTCCCCAGATTCCGGTTCATCTTGGGGTTCTAAAAGTGTTTCACGCTCCGATGGAATGTAATTCTCGGAGGCCAAGCCGGCATCAGACTCCAAGCGAGCTTCCATCTTCTTAGCCGGAGATCGATCCAGAGTCTCGGATCTTCAACCGGTTCCTCCCGAGTAACCGGCAAAGTGGGTAATACAAAGCGCGGCCGACCAAAAAGAAGCTCGGCTTCAATAGCCCGTGTAAGTGCATATTCCAAAGGATCTGGGGCAAACCGGGTCCTCTTCAGCGACTCGGACGCTGCTTCTTTCCCTTTGCGTTTGATCGTGCTCCGAACACCGGAAGCCTCTTTCTCTAACTCAGGTTCGTCTCCGATTTCTATCACATCGGACGCCTGAACGACCCCAATCAAAAGATCATTGGGCTGAACAACCATGGTCTCTCCACCAGATGCTTCCATTGGATTTCTAACCTCAACGGGATTACTAACGGCCGACAAGAGGTAGTCGGAACCGTATTCTCGGGAGCTCTATCCTGAGGTACAATCAGCGTCCTCGGAACTTGGGCCACCTTACCGGTCTTCTTTGGTTTTATGACCTTCTTAGGCCCGGAAGCCACTTTCGACGCCTTCGGATGTGGAGGCCGGCCGCTTCACCTCAGATTTCTTCGGTTTTTGTTTCCCTTTCCGATCATACCAAACCTTCTCGTAGGAATCTGATACCCGAAAACCTTTCGGCATATTCTCATCGGTGACTATGTTGTCATAATCTATCTTCGTATCGTTCCCTGGAGTCTGAGAGAACAGCAACATTGTGGCCACTCTTCTCTTGCCGGTCGCATTCAAGGCCGGAGCTTCTCGCAGGTCAACCCGGATAGGACTCCAGACTCTTGATTCCTTTGGTCGGGTGATAAGGGCGCTACCGACTCCCAATCTCCCGAGACCCGAAAAAAATCTGACCTCCAACCCCGGTTGTTGGAGTAGCTTGGACAAAGGTATATGAAGATGGGGTTGTTCCTAACAGTGAATTCAACAACCCCCTCTCTTTTATATGCCGCCCGATAGATATTGAAGAACTCCGGATTGTCATCCGAGCTCCCAACACTGTTCGCCACAGAATGAAAGAGGCGAGGAGGTATCTCCACGCGTTCGGTGTAAGCTGGCTGGGGACACTCCAAGAAATAGTACAAGTTCCCGGGCAATGCCTGGCAAAGGAAATCGCAGTCCGGCTAAGAGCATTTTTCATAAAAAACGAGATCGCCCCCCACGAATCTCTCGGGTAACAGGATTTGAAAATGCAACAAAACTGTGGGGGGTATATCATAATTGTTCCGGAGGCGAAATTCATCCCCGGTACCGACTTTGAAACTCCTCGGTGTCGAGAGGCACAAGAGGCATCTGACGTTCAACTTGTTCGGGCACCACCTCGTCTTCGGATAATAATTCCTCTTCCTCAGACTCCGTAACGACAACCGTTTGGAGCTCCCTTGTGTCGGACATGGTGCGGAGAGACAAGGTTTGTATGAGCGTCCAAAAGAGGAAAAGTATGAGCTCTGAGAAAAAGATAAGAAAGATCAAGACAAGAATGCGAAATGCAGATGGAAGAGGGAATTTATACTCCAAGGCAACAGGGGAAAGCCGGTCATGAACAACCGGGAGACGGGGAGACGTAAACAAATTTCGTCCCCCCAAACCGGCAGTTGAACCGTCGCCGGTTACACGTCTGACACCACAGCGCTCCTCAAAAGGCGAACCAACGTCAAATCAATTTTAATGTGCCGCTGACGACGTCGACAGATCGAAAGGACCACGAGGTTGACCGGTTGCAGTCCACCGGAAGGTGAACGGTCTCGTTTGAATTTACTCTTCCAAAACCGGCAGCCAGAAAGCCCCGGTAATCTGCCAAACGAGACAAGACACGCCTCGAAAAACGAACCGGCGTCCAGATCGTACTAGACGCGCCTTGAAAAACGAACCGGCGTCCAGATCGTACTTGACACGCGGCTCTCGGATTTCAAGGAAATTCGAAAGTTTGAAAATTTGGATTTGCGAGATGAAAGGAAAAAGCGGAAATTTTGTAAAAAGAAAATGGCGTGCGAAGGTTCTCGGGTGGATAAGATATGGACAAGTCAAAGCAACCGACAAAACAATGCTTCCGGATGGAAACGGAGAGGGGTCATTGATTGTTCTCGGTATTATACGCCCGACCCAAAACTCAAGATGCATCAGAGTAAAGATCAATCAATTATTCCTAAATTCTCTCAAGTATAAAATTTACCTAAGAGAATTGGGGGGTAACTGTTGGGACAAATATAGATCTTCTCGGCAGTTGGGCCCAATCCGAGAAGTGGGCCCTCTCTGATCCACCCGACCAGGCCCAAAATATCAAAAAGAGCATAATCTACCCGGGCCCATTGAGGCCACTTGGGCCCAAGTCTGTTGCAACTGGCCTGAGTTGGCGATCCAAATACTAGTTGGTATCCGCATCTGCAAGCGTCTCGGCAGTACCCGGAATCTAAGGGACACGATGCACGTCATGGAAGTCATGCTTCTCGGCGGTACCCGGAACTTTAGGGATACGATGCATGTCGTGGGACCCATGATGCCACCGAGATCTACGGAACCCGGAACATCCGTTTACATGGAGCCACGTCTCCTTCAACCGCCTCGTGCACGAATTGCGAAGCTAATGGAACTGCTCCACAGCCTCTATAAATACAAGAACTACTTCAAATGCTAAGGTACATGCTAATCAGTCTCTTTGGCATTATTCTGCGTATTTATTCTCAGAACCATACACTTACTTAAGCATCGGAGTGGGGTTGTCGGAACCCCGACGCAGCT
>JAJPGS010002022.1:2500-48986 GCA_028654335.1 Alnus rubra
GTCTCTCTTTAGTTTTCAGAGAGTAGTAAATTTTAAAACCATAATATTGTATACTAAAATTTTGAACTTATGAAATCTCATATAAGGAAAATTTTTAAAATAAAATTTTGGAGAAAAAAAAAACTGACCACTTAAAATAAGGATTAATGCATGCAATACCTATTTGGTCGAATATGGGTAGTTAATGTTTTTAATTTTAAAATTAAAAAAAAAATCTAACTACTTAATGCGGCTATAATGACACTTAATGCTATAATGCGAAAAAAATCCTTATTTTCGTCTCATGAAGATTCACACCATATTTTTTCGTTAAAGTACAACAAATTTATTAAAATCATAACAAAACCGGTTCAACTTTTAAAATTTATAGGTTTTTTTTTTTTTTTTTTTTTTTTTTTTTTTTTTTATAACTTAAAAGACCGGTTTAGTGTTTAAAAATTATGGATTCATGCCACGTGTCATAATTCTCTGCCAATTCTAAATTAGAACTCAACTTATATATATATATGTGATGCGTAAAAAATTCCACAAAATTAAGAAAAAAAAATCAAATAAAAATCAAAACATGGTTAATTAAATATTAACCATAGATTTTGCATTGACTACAACTTATATGGTCTTTATACAGTCGAATATTTTTCACCACATTGCTTGAGAAATATTATTACTTAAAATCATTTTTAAAAATATTAATAAAATATAATTTTAGCTACCTCATATCCTGGATTAGGTATGAGTTTTACAATTCCAAATGGATAGTCAATATATGACTAAAATGCATAAGAGAATATTCCCTAAATTCATTGAATACCACACATTTCCGATCCTCTTCAATTCTCAATTGTAAGTGTTGCTAATTCCAAGCTAGAAAATTGCAAAGATTAAGAATAGCAATTGCAAACCATGCTTACACAATAAGTAGTTTTGGGTTGGCTAATAAAAAGGCACCTTTCTGAACCAAAATAGATTCATCTAAACCAAAATTCGTGCCACATGGTTCACAATCAGTATAATCTTGACCTCGCTAAACTAAAATCCTGACTCCATCACTATTAGGACTTACTTGGATGCTACATCGAACACTGCATTCTGCAAGTCTTAAACATTCCTGATTTGAAATAAGTTGGAACACCAAATGGAACGGCCAATATTGGAAGACTTTAGACACTTCAAGATAAGGAACGTTTGAATCAGCTTGGGATGACACTTAGGACGGCCAATTATAACACTTTTACAACCTAGTTTGAACCAATTTCGGACGACACTTGGAATGACAAGCAATGGGTAAGCTTCAGTATTCCTGAAACATAATTGGTTCGAACTCACTTAGGACTTAGCTTGGAACGGCTTGTTTTGCTTGACTTCAAATTAACTGCTTCTTCAAATGGCTCGTTTGAACTGATAAAACCTCAATTCAAACCGAGTACATGAAATTGTTCAAAATAAGAAGTCCGAAGTACATTTTTGCCAAAGTTGAGTAACTTGACATAAGTTATTGGCCGGCTGAAAAGCCATTTGCTAAAATAAAATAAAAGTTAATGACTGAAGTGTTGTTGCGGAAGAAATTAATTCGAGAGGAACATAAAAATTTGCTGGTGTGGGGTTAACTTCAGTTGTTAGAAAGATCTGTAGCAGTTAAAAAGCCACGGCTGAAGAGTTCTTGATTTTCATGAAATTAGGGTTTATTTTAATTTGTTAATTAACCTTGCCATCTTTTTTTCCCACACAAGTTATATATTCTGTCCTTCACCATTTGATTTCGATCGCCAAGTGAATCCTAGCTATCAATTGAACTTTTTCCCCAAGTCAATCCAAGCTATCACTTCCTCATTTTTTAATTTAATTTAACTTTTTCCCCAAGTCAATAATATCTATTACTTCCTCATCCTTTGCATTTAATTCACTAACCAACACCCTTTTCAAAGCGGATCAGGATCTCTCCAATTTTTTTAAAATTGTAAATTTTTAAATTAAGTTAATTTAGATCATTTCATGTATTGAAGTGCATGAAAAATGCTACATATTAAAAATGTGACATGTTAATAATGAGAATTGAATATATTTTTATTAGGTTCTTACATTTTATATCGACATCTTTTAAGTGAATTTAATTTAATATATATATATAATATATAAGAAATGCGGATGCGGATGGTTATTATCACGTGTTCTTCTCATGTAATCTATCATTTTGAAAAATTAATATGCTACAATCTCATATGTTGTGATACATCATTTGGAAACTAAACTTTTTTTTTAAAAAAATAAAAAATTGAGATGTTTAGCATTTCTCTAATGCTAATAGATGATATAGCTTGCCAATCCTTGTGTTTTCTAAACCTCAAAAATTCAGTCTAAAGAAACAAGAGAAATGTTCCTTGGCCCTAAACTAATGGAGCCGAAGGTAATATGAATTTTATTTATTTTTTTTAAAAAATATGATTGCATTGTAACAACTATATAAAAAGCGAAGTAAAAATACTTCTGCATCAAAAGCAATGAATAATAAAAAAAAATCTAGAAAAAAATAGAAAAGAAAAATAAGAAAAATTTGAAATATCTTCAAGTAAATTGCATCTTATCCAATACAAGTTCATGCATATCATTTTTAGCTTTCTACTTAGAAACTTATCGGTGGTCCTTGACAGCAATGGTCCTCCCATATATATATATATAATACACCCTTGTCATTATCGCCTACTTATCCTTTAGTTTTTATGTCAAGTCTGGCGTCTCAACACAATCAACACTAAACTTTGATGATAATTTTTCTAAACAACTTGGACGAAAATTTCTTAGCCTTGTACCCTGAAACTTCTTGGTGGTCCCTGACAGAAACTTCTTGGTCGTCCCATCCATTACTTATCGTCGGTCTTGTGGTTCTCCTTCACCTCAAACGTGGATCAGTCCAAAGAAAAATGCTAAATTATTGGCCAAGAGAATATGGAAACAAAAACATTTTTCTTTTCTGAGCATGACAATTGACAAAAACCAGTCACGACTCACGAGGGTAATAGTCGATCTGCCAGCTGGTTGGTCTTCGACTCTTCACTAGGAATATTACGAAATTTATTTTAATTTTGTCAAATTCAAGGAAAAAGACCCCAGAATGATGGTAACAGATCATCGATGATCTAGCATTTCTTAAAAAAAAAAAAAAAAAAATTATTGAGATGGGAGATGGTGGGTGCCAGTCTTTTGGTCTGCAAGGGGCAAGTCAACTTAAATGCCTCAAAATACAATAATTTTAAAACATTTACAAGTGAGATGGCAATGTCAGATTCTGTCACCTGCACGAACCCTTTACAACGATGACCGAAGATGCATGCCAATGTGATCTCTGCCAAACATAATCGAATAAAAAACTCTTTGGATGGTCCCAAAATGGTCATAATATATGGAAGGATTGAAAGGAGAAGAGAGGTACAAGGTTGATCAGAGCTTGACACATGCATGCTTGTTTGAGATTAATTACAAGTTCATGTTCTTGAGATCGATATACACCGGTTTCTACTGCTAATTGGCTGTAAAAATTGATAATTCTCAAAAAAGAAAAAATGAACATACACTGTTTTTACAGTTTTCTTTTTTCGAAAATAATAATATAACTGGTTAAATCAATTGCTCGTTAATTTTTTTCACGAACCCAACGTAAAATTAACGAATTAGGATTAATGAGTTTGACTGATTTAATTAAATAGGTCAAGATAAAAATTAATTAATATAGTTTTATAATCATGTCTCGACACAATTTAAATTTAACATACAAACACGAATTATCACCCTTAAAATCTTATACACAGAAGAAATTGACTAGCTTATCCATGAATTACGTACTGATCAATTAAAAACACGTGTAAATGTTTTAGTGTTCCTTCTCCAACAAATAAAAAATAACTGGTTAATTTTTTTGTTTGCAACTTAATTTTGAGAATGAAAAGATGAATATGGGCAAAGGGTGAGCATTGGACATGACCTATTTCGCACGTATCTGCATATGCGCCTGTACGTAGAAGATCCAACCCATGCCAACACATTGAAGCAAATAAAGTTGCAATTCCAACCGTGGCTCCCACCTTGTTTCATCTATTTTCTATAATACTATCTTTAAATTTTTGACAAGTAATACGTACTGTGTAGTGATGTAATCGAGTCGAACTTTAAGATTTTAAGACTGATTTGTTTATAAGTCTAGCTTAAATAGTTGAGCTTAAATTTGAGTTGAACCTTGAAATGTGTGTTCAAGCTCAGCTCATTTAAAATTCGGATGAGCTCGAGTTCGTTGAGAATGTCATTCGAGCCGAGCCTGGTTACTCGACAAGTTCGGCTCAACTATAACTCAAACTAGGCTATTAAATTTTTTAATGTGTGATCAAATCGGAGTTCAAGCTCGAGTTTGTGAACAACCTCTATACATGCATTTATTAATAACATAAATATATAACACATAAGTATATAAGACATACTATAAAATATAGTATATTACTATAGTCTATAAGTAGGATTGGCAATTCGGGTCAGCGGGTTGGGTTCGTGTCGACCCGGCTGACCCGATTACATAATCGGGTCAGACACGAACCCGACCCGATTATTAATCGGGTCAGACACCATAACCCGAACACGACCCAGTTGTGAACCGGGTTACACGACACGAACCCGGTAACGCGTGCCCACTGCCCACCCCACAACCCACAGGACACACCGTCGACGAGCCCAGTGCCCACCGCCCCACCCCACAGCCCACAGGACACGACGTCGACGAGGTGGAGCAGCCGAGCAGGGCTGGCAAGCCCAGGCCTCTGGATCTGATGAGTCGATGACTAGAACCGAGCACTTCCGCCTTTAGGGGGTTCGACTGGCTTGGACCTTGAAAGATCCGGTGGGGACGACGCCAGTGGAAATTGAAGGGAAAGAGCCGGTGGGGACGACGCCGGTGGAGATCGAAGGGAAAGCCCGGACAGAACCGGTGGAGATGTCGCCGTTTTGGAGGGTTGCGTGGTGGAGCTCGGCTTTGAGAACTCTGCTTTTGCGGCTCTGAGAGCTTGGGCCCCTGGACCTCGTGGGGAGGATCCGAGTCTCCGAGAGGTGTCTCGGCCGTTTAGGAGGGTTGCGGTGTGAACTTCATGAAGATTGAAGATGGTGAACTGGCGGCACTAGCCCAACTGGGTGATGGCGTGAAGCGAAAAGAAAACAAGAAATGGGTGAATCAGGGTGATGCGTGATCCACTGATCCGGGTAGGGTTTCACAGTTTCAGTCCTTTTGGTTTTGGACCTGACTTTAAAAAAAAAAGAGGAGCTAATCGTGTAATCGTGTCTGGCGGGTCAACCCGCGGGTTGACCCGCCAGACACGATTATAAGCGGGTCATAATCGGGTTGACCCGATTATGACCCGAACCCGATAATATTAAACCCTAACCCTGAATTTTCGTGTCGTGTTCGTGTCGGGTTCGCGGGTCGTGTCAAAAATTGCCAACCCTATCTATAAGTAATAAATTAACAATATGTTATTATATATAACTAGAGATCGAGTATAAATTATGGTATATGTATAATGTGAACAAGTAGTAAGTTTAATATATTCTATATTACTAAGTAACTATAATATAAGTATAATACTATTGTTAACCATGTGTGATGTGATATATTGTGTTTATATATATATACTAACTATTCAATATAGTTATATTGTAATATATTAACTATTAATAACTTAATATGTTAGTTTAACATACTAAATACTATTATTAAAGTATTATAATTAATATGTAATACTATATTTACTAATTAAGCGGGTTTCTACAGTAATAAGCGAGTTTCTACAGTATCGAGCTCGAATTCGGATCAAGATAAACCAAGTGGGTATCGAGCAGGTTGTTGAACGGACTGATTTATTTACATCCCTAATGCTAAGTTTCTAAATATATTTTTATTTCACAATTATCTTACAATATTGACGTGGCAGTCTCAATCATTTTTATTTTTTTATTTTTTAACAAGGACTGATACAAAAGTTGGTTAGTAGTGTCTTGTTTGGTTCGCGGAATAAACCTCTGGAATAGAATGATTATTCCATAGAAATAGTTATTCATTTGTTTGATAGTGGTCTATTCCTTGAATTAATAGCTATTCCCATTGAAATAATTATTCCCTTATGAAGAGAAATACCTATTCCTCTAAAAAATGAGAGGAATAATTATTCTAATGGAAATAGACTACATTTTCAAGAAAAAACCACTTTTATTTTTATTTTCTATCAATATTTATTTTTTTCAAAAAAGAAAATAAAACCCCAACCCCCTTTACAATGGCTGGCTGAGCACCCCAATGGGTGGTTAGCCAGCCACATATGGCACCTGGGGTAGTCGCACCACCCTCAGAGTATTTGTCCAAAGACCACTCTAGGGGTGGTTGCGGCTACCCCCGGCTCTTTGGTGGGTGGTCGGCCACTCACCTAGTTTTCTATTTTTTTTTTGTTTATTTATTTATATTTTTATATATATAATTTGATTTTTTTTTTTAAAAAAAAATATTATATTTTTTTAGTAATTTTGATTGGATTCCAATTAAAGTATATGAGTTGTTACCAAATTAAAGATTAGGAATAATTAGGGGTGGGCGCGGGCCGGATTGGGCCGGATTTGCATGTTTTCCACAACCCGCCCCATAGTGAACGGGTTTGAAACTCAAGATCCGCAACTCGCATAGTGAATGGTCAACCCGTTGGGCCTTGGGTAGTGCGGATCGGGACGGGTTCATGCGGGTTCGGGTATTTTTTTTTTATTTTTTCTGGGCCCAAAACTAGAAAAATAATTCACAATCTTGTTAACCCAATTTAAAATTTGAAAATCCCAATTGAATCAACCTCACCAGCAAACAATAACAAGAAGAAAGAACCAGAATTACCAACAAACCTAACTGTAAAGAACTTTTTTATTCTTTTATGTGATTGTAGATTGAATGTGTATGTGTATGTGAAAATGTAGAGATGAAAATATATATAAGAATGTAATAAGAATAGAGATGAAATGAATAGTGCAGAATTGAATGAAATCAAAGATACACAATTTGGGCAATCCTTGACTCTTATAATTTTTTTGGAGAAAATTTGATGAAATCAAAGGCACACTCCTAGTCATGATTCTTATAATTTTTTTGGGGAAAATTTGATGGTATGAGTATAAAGGGATTGCGGGTGAGAAAAAATTTAATACCGCAACCCGCCCTATAAATCACAGGTTGGCATATTTAGGGCCCGCACTTTTTTAGAAATGGCTTATATCCGTTATTGACGGGGCGGGTTCGCGGGTGGGTTTTGCACACCCCTAGGAATAATCATTCTATTCCATTTTCTTTTATTCTTAGTAATAACTATTCAATTTCTTAATGGAATACTCATTCCACAAACCAAACGAGACCATAATTTTTATTATTATTATTTTATGGTTTTGGCCGTCCAAATGACGAACTCTCCAAAGATGTATGGTTTTGGCTTCAGATATTGAAAATAATCGCAACCGCGTGTTGGTCCATACTCCACAGCTCTTCTTCATCGTTTTTTTCTATTCCCCACGACACATTACATTATATGAAAATATAAGAAATATTTAGCTATTTTCCATACTAGCAAAACGCAAAAAAATGTTTTTTGAACCATTTTCAAGATTGCAAACAAATAGCAAAAAATAGCCATTTTTTTTTAGAAAATGTTTTCAACTGAATATATTTTTTAATATAAAATATTTTACGTCAAAACAAATGAAGCCTAAAGATTATAATTTTGTGATGTTGGCTTATAATTTTTTTTTTTTTTTTTTTTTTCATAAAACAGTTCAGTAGCTATAGCATTACTCAAAATTTGAAAATAACCTAGACGTCTCAAATTTTCCTTTCTAATTTTTTTTAAAAAAATAAGTAGTTATTTTTTCAAGAGCAACTTTTAACTCTTTGGATTAATATATTTGAATAAAATGAAAAGAAAACGGGCAAGGGGGTTGTCAAAAGACTCAAAAGGAACTGCTCCATTGCTCGGTAGTCGGAGCAAATATTAATTGGGTCCAGGCCCAACCAAGCCCATCTTTATTTGGTGGTACTTATGGGATAAGAAATATTTTGATGAAGTAGTTGGCTACCCAAAGGGCAAGTGGTTGGGAATTTATATTTTAAAATCACAATGCAAAAAATTAATAAAGACAGACATGTTAAACAAAAGAAAATCAAATTTGCTTCAAGCCCCTCCCAGTCTTCCATATAAATAAACTCATTATCTAATGTCAAAAAATAATTATGTCTTCATTATTCAAAATAGAAGACATGCAAACTCTCTTGACAGTTAAACAAGTCATTGAAGACGTTTGGATGGAAGAAATTCCTATTTGTATTTATGACGAGATTGTATTGTTAGAGCAACATGCTATATTTTCAAGATTTTGAATGAAGTTAATATTTTGTTTATTAAAAAAAAAAAAAAAAAAAAAAACTCATTATACTTCCTCATTTTTCATCAATAAGCAATCCAAAGTATAAAAATCCCATCTTTTAAATATTTCGCCATAATATTTTATAATTCATATATATCATTTAATGTTTTTTTTGTTTATTTATTTTTTATCCAATATGGGAGAGGGGAAAAGGAAATATAATTTAATGGCTTGACTATTCATATATATATGAACCCTCCTCTGACTATGAAGGTGCAAACCGAATGGGAAATATACTGCAAGTGCTTATATATATGGTCTTTATACAGTTGAATATTTTCCACCACATTGCTAAAAAATCTCTAATCAGCACTAGGAGATAATGATTTTATCTCTTAATTTATTTATACAATCAATGGTCCAATAATGGACGTTGCTTTGTGCCATTGTGTATGGTGTACAGCCAAATCTCCATCAAAAGTTTCATTGCAGCCATCACATGGACCGCAGTCCTTTGTTTCCAGCCAATAGTGAGAAGGTGTGGGTGAACTTTCGGAATCGGCATAAAATTACTTCCATACTTAATGCAGGGATGCCTTTCTATAATGCATCGTGGATGAGCAACAAAGTTACATTGTAAGTAGTAGTAGAATTAATGGTTTAGATTTCTTTCTTCTTCACAAATTAGACAATAATATTCTTTAAAATCGTCGTTTTCGACAGTAATAATGTGAGTGAGTGAGAGAGGATGTGGGTGATATTCATACCTAGCTTTATGTGGGAGTGTTGCACATTCAAAATCCAAGGCAAAATTGCATTTAGTGCAGACAAATACACCAATACTGGGGGTCTTTGGCCAATCACAAGCATTGCACCTTTCAACTGAAGTTGGAGCATGGTAGAGGGAATGTTGGTGAACTTCGTGTTTAAAGGTTTTCGGAATCGAACAACAACGGATGTCAACACTGTAGTAAAAACATTTGTGACATTTATAAACGAAGCCATGACTATAACGACCACAAGACTGACAATATTCAATGCCTTTGGCATCGGCATCAATGTAGTAGTTCTTTCCCCGGGAGAGGGTAAGCGGATGTGAATGACTTGGTTGTCGCTTCTTTAAGGGTAGTCGAGCACATGTGATGTGGAGAAAGTAATTGCATTGCTCACAACTATAAAATGGGACGGAAATTGATTGCATACAACCTTCACAAAGCTTATGACCATGAACTTCGACTTGGTTGCGGTTGATGATTAATGCTCCGTTTGTTTCGGCGTAAAATGATTTCTGAAAAATGATTTCAGCATTTTACGGTGTTTGGCAATGGCGAAAATAATGGTTAACGAAAATCATTTTCCGTTTGACCGTAAAAACTTCTTAAATTTTTGGAAACGATTTACAGTTTTTAAAACCGTAAATCGTTTTCCAAAATTAAACTCTTCGTCCTTACATGCACGTTTGATATTCGATTGCCGGAATCGGGCGACATCCGACCACCATTGTCGGATGCTTGCGGACTAGATTCCGGTCGAAACTGGCCGGAATCCGGCCATGGCCAGAATCCGGCCGTATCTAACCGGATCCGGCCATTGATCCGGTCGGATCTGACCGGATCCGGTCATATTTGGTCAAAATGGCCGGATCCAGTCGGATCTGACCGGAATCCGGCAGGATCTGACCGGATCCAGAGGAGTTCGGCCGGAATCCGGTAACGGCGACAGGGCGTTGCCGAATTCTGATGACAATTGTATTTTCTCCTTTTGTAATTTTTTCGTGCGAACCAAATGCCGAAAAATATTTTCGAAAAAATTATTTTTTTTGAAAATGATTTCGTCGAAAATATTTTACGACGGAAACCATTTTACGACGAAACAAACGGAGCATAAGTTATGTTCATAATCGAAATGTTTGAGCACATCACCTTCTTCAACCCCTTCAAAGTCGATATCCTCCATGAGATCTATGCTGGAGTCGAAGGAGTCACTTGGTTCAACCGAATTAGGGAAAATTGCATAATTGGTCCCTGTGGTTGGCTTTAATTACAAATCACTCCCTGTGGTAACAAAATTAAATGGAGGATCCCTCTGGTAAACTATAATAACAAATAGGTCCCTGAATGTGTTTTTCGTCAGCCATTTTAACAGTTGTTGTTACCCAGCCACGTCAGAACCAATTAGAGGCCGACATGTGTAATTTTTTTAAAAAAAAAAAATATTAACACAACTTTTTGATTTACACAAAAAATATTAACACAAAAATGACACACGTGTCATTTTTTCCCACGTCACCTATAGTACTTTCTAGGGTTTCCCCACCCCCCCCCCCCAAACTTAACCCCCCTTCTTTCGCCTCCCATCCTCACGTGTCGATGGCCACCATGTCTCCGCTCTGCACCTTCTCCTTCCCCAGCGCCTCGATCATCTTTGTGCCCAGGTTGTACACTATCTCCATCTCTGTGGACTTCAGGGTCAGCCTACCGGTCTTAGAGGCTGCTCCGGTGACGGCAAGGAGGTCAATCTGGATCTCTATGACCTCTCCCTCGATGACCTAGGTCTCTTCCTTGATGCGCACGCTGATGGCCTTGCGGAAGGCCTGGGTTAGGGCTTCAGTCTTCGACATCTCCAGCGAGAAGAGCTTGCTGCCGGCGAGCATGGCAAACAGGGTCTCTTGGCCAGGCCCATGGCGGTCTTGCCGGTACCAGGCTGACCCGTCAGGAGGATGACACCGGCAGCCCGCAAGGCTGCGGTCTTGCCCACCATGCCTGATGCAGGAGGATCCGAGTCTAACGATGCTGAGTTGTCATATTGCACATTGATAGTGCTGAATTATCTGGAGCAGGCAGATCAGCGTAAAATTGGCAAGAAATCGTGATCTGGCTTAATTTGGGCAATTTCTGAGTGCTTGACAGTATTTTGGCCATAACTTTGGCTACGAGTATCCGATTCGCGCATATGACCCAACTTCAGAAAGCTTTATTCGGCGCGCACGTCATGGCTACCCAGCTACACTCGGTGTGCCTCGTTTAGAGCCCAAAATCCTCTGTTTTCCTTTCCAAAACCTTAATTTTAGATATATTTTTTTTCCTTTTATGGTAACTTTTCGTTTATCGTTTAGGAAGTGATTCTGAACTTGATTTGCGCCATATTTTTGGCAGTCGGCTTATTTTCTTCTATATTTATTTTTATTAAGGTTATTAGGATTTTGCTATTTTTGGTAATTTTTAGCTATAATAACTCAGTTTGTGGGCGTTTCTCGACATTCTTGATTATTGATATTTTCAGTAAAATTCAAAGATTGTCGTTGTGTTGGGATAATTTTCTGTTTTCTTCCTTGCAAATTGTCTATTGAATAGCCTGCAGAATAATCGTTATTCTGTCTGGCGTCATGATCTCTGCCAAATATAATCAAATAAAAATCTCTTTGGATGGTCCCAAAATGTTAATAATATATGGAAATATTGAAAGGAGAAGAGAGGTACAAGGGTGATAGTGAGAGCTTGACACATGCATGCTTGTTTTGGTGGCTCTAAATTAGTATCATGGATTAAGTTGTCTTTTTTCTTTGATATCAGTGAGGTGTCGAAAGTTCTTTAAATGCCTGATGATCTCTGCCAAATATAATCGCATAAAAATCTCTTTGGATGGTCCCAAAATGTTAATAATATATGGAAATATTGAATGGATAAGAGAGGTACAAAGGGTGAGAGCTTGACACATGCATGCTTGTTTGAGACTTTGAGGTTACAAGTTCATGTTCTGGCTATCGATTTATACTGGTTTAATTTCTACTTCTAATTGGCTGCAAAAATTGATAATTCTCAAAAAAAGAAAAAGAAAAAGAGAACATACACTGTTTTACAGTTTTATTTATTTTTTTTGAAAATAATAATATAACTAGCTTGTTATATCAATCACTCGTTAATCTTTAGGGTTGACAATTTTTTACACGAACTCAACGTAAAATTAGCAGATTAAGGTTGAGAGGTTTGATTGACCGGTTTAATTAAATGGGTTGAATTAGGATTAACTTACATAATCTTGTACTCATATCTCGATACGATCCAAATTCAACATGCAAACACAAATTGTCACCCTACAATCTTATATACTGACGAAAATGACTAACTTATTCATGAATTACCGAACAATTAAGAAAACATGTGAAGATTTTTTTATTGTTCCTTCTCCAACAAATAACAAATAAAAAATAAGTGGTTATTTTTTTAGTTTGCAACTTAATTTTGAGAATGAAAAGATGAATATGGGCAAAGGGGAGTAGTAGTGAGCATTGGACATGACCTGTTTCGCACGTATCTGCATGTGCGCCTGTAGAACATCCAACCCGTGCCAACACATAGAATCAACGTTGGGCCGGGGCTATAAAAGTCTCGCAACAAGTTCAAAACTTCAAATCCAATTCCAACCACCTTGTTTCATCTATTTTCTATAATACCATTTTTAAATTTTTGGACGAGTAATGCTAAGTTTCTAACTAAAATTTATTTTGTAATTATCTCATAATATCGATGTCACAATTTCAATCATTTTTTTTTTTTTTTTGATTTTTTGATTTTTGATTTTTAATAAGAAATGATACAAAAGTTGATTAGTAGTGCCACGTGTCAGTATTGTGAGATAGTTGTAAGATAAAAAAAATGTAGTTTCTAACTTTAATATATATATGTATATGGTTTTGGCTGTCCAAATGATGAACTCTAGCTATGCGGATATTGCAAATAACTGCATTCGCCTGTAAACCCCTACTCCACCGCTTCTCTTTGTCATTTCTCTCTATTCCTCACAGCTCCTTAGATTATATGAACAATATAAGAAATATTTGGTGATTTTTCACACAAACCAAACGCCCAAAAATGTTTTCCAAATCATTTTCAAGATTTCAAACAAACAGAGAAAAATAGCCATTTTTTTTTTTAAGAAAATGTTTTCAGCTTAATAGATTTTCTAACAAAAAAATATTTTATGTCAAAACAAATGAGCCTAAAGATTATAATTTTGTGATGTTGGCTAATAAGTGTTTTTTTTTTTCATAAGGATTCCATCTTTAAGAAAAAAAAAAATTAAAAAATAAGTAGTTGACAAAAGCGACAAACCTGGGGGAAGCTATTGCGATCCTGACCACAGACTTCACAATCGAACTTGATGTGCTTGATGATAGGAACGAATTCATGTTGGTGACCGTCGTCAGTATTAACCTGCCAACGATAGGCACATTCGATGTCAAGGTCGAAATCGCAACTATTGCAATGGTAGAAGAAGCATCTTTTGCAATATGCATGCTCTGGCTTTGGCGCTTGGAGAAGGAGGGTGTGGTTTGGAATCATAGGGTGCTCGCTCTGCGCATGACTTGTGGAGGAAGAAGGTGCAGTACTGAGATCATTTGTAGGCAGGACCGCATACCGATTTATCGCACGCACCCAGAGCAAACAACTTTATTCTCGCCATCATTTTCCAAGTACTCTTCCACAAAGATCAAGGGATGCTCTTCGTGGCTAAAATGTTGGACCGCCATCTCTCGAGATTTCTCCCGTTCTCCGCCTTTCTCTCTCTTACACAGTCCGGCACACGACAGAAAGGTGATTAATTAACAAAAAAAGTAACGCTGCAAGCACAGATCAAGCTTTAGAACGAGCCTGAACGTAACCTTGATCAGTAGATTGATTGGACCCCAATGGAAACCCAAAGGCAGAAAGTGAGAGTAAGCACAAGAAGAGGGAATAATGTGATTGTGATTGTGTGTTGAATAATGATTGTGAATTGTGATTGTGTGATCCCTTTTTCAGGAGGAAAGTTACGTCGGTTGGAAGTTTAAAATCCAACTCTCAAAGTATCTTATAATTCTTAATCTTTAGTCACTTTTAAAAAAATGTATCAAAACTTTAAAAAATATTAATTTAGGGTATTCATATTTTTAATACCGGAAACCCTTTCAAAGCAGGATTACTTTGTGTACCAACCACTGTTAGGTAAACTCGAGACCCATACTTCGCACCTCTCTTAGCATAAACCGGTTGAGTCGTGGGCTTCGCCTGGAAGCTGGCCCAAGGGGTAGTTTATTTTTAAATTTAAAGCTTTGTCATGCAATTTTTTTTTAATTTTTTTTTTCTTGTACTAAACCATTAAAAAAGATAGGGGACAAGAGGAAAGGAAGGATAATAAAAAAGGTGAGCAATCCTTTTAAAAGCACTCATATACTTAATTTTTTGAAATGTGTGGTCTTTACTTTTATTAAAGAAAGAGACGGGTTCTTCTTTTTTTAAAAAAAGTTATTCCTCCCAAGGAACAACGCTTCACTTCATATTAAATACTAATGGAAGCCTGGAAGGTACGGTGGTAATCTTCTGATAACGTATATATAATGGATTCCAACCCTGGAACGCAGCAGTTGTACGTAACGGATGTATATGTTGGGTGGTGGGATCAGAAAGAGGGTTCGCAACCCTACTCGGATTGCCAGCGGTGTAAATGGGGTATGGTGCCCTTCCGCTTCCTTTTTGGTGTAGGCCTCGAGCTGCAATGTGATGAGGTTGTTTAACAGAGAGAGAGGGGAGGCGGCAGAGGAAGGTTGGGAATGGCTTGACGAGCTGCGAGTTGTAGAGTTCGACGGGGTTGACACGGCGAGTGATGTTGGCTTCGTAGGTGATGCCGCGCCATCGAAGAAAATGAATGGCATTTTTCGTAATTTCTGCACTTAAATCACTCACACACGTGTTCTTTAAAGTATGGGCAATCTAGTAATTTCAACGTTAAAATTAAGGGCATTTGTAAGTTTTTTTGTACTTAAGAGTCACGTGCATAGCACATGATTAATTTCCATCCATATAAACGGAACAAATTGACGAATGGGGTCAAAAAATATGCAATTAATAGTTTGGAGGGTTGAAATACAAATTTTGGTAGTTTATGGTGCCATCCAGAGAATCGATGGTAGTTTGAGGGGCTAAATTATATTTTTTCCAAATTACTTTTACTTCATATCACATTTATCACTTTTTACTACTACTTCAACTGAAACTTTCTTTTACCAAACAAGGTCATTGTTTCCATGATGAGAAAAAGGGAGACTAAGGGTTTGAGAGAGAGAGAGAGAGAGTTATTGCTTATATTATTCGGTGTTTCAGGTAGCTGCAAAAGGAAAGGACCCAAAGTGAACCAAAGCTGAGAATTGAGAGACTACAAATCGAACAAAGTACGCACGCACAAACCCTTTCAACAAAAAACAAAACACATAAGGCAAGGTGATCAGTGTCTATATAATAACAAATCCCATAAAAATGCACAGATGGAAAGAGAGCATACAAACAGAGACCGTCGGAGAGAGAGACTGCTGGAGACAGAACACGCCTGGAGAGGGACGGCCAGTGACGCTGTGCGAGAGAGAGAGAGAGACAGAGAGAGAGAGAGAGAGAGAGAGAGAGAGAGAGAGAGAGAGAGAGAGAGAGAGAGAGGCGTTGGGGGAGGGGATGCCATGCGTGGGGAAAGGGGGAACAACGCTTCACTTCATATTAAATACTAATGGAAGCCTGGAAGGTACGGTGGTAATCTTCTGATAACGTATATATAATGGATTCCAACCCTGGAACGCAGCAGTTGTACGTAGCGGATGTATATGTTGGGTGTTGGGACCAGAAAGAGGGTTCGCAACCCTACTCGGATTGCCAGCGGTGTAAATACGGTACGGTGCCCTTCCGCTTCCTTTTTGGTGTAGGCCTCGAGCTGCAATCTGATGAGGTTGTTTAAGAGAGAGAAAGGGGAGGCGGCAGAGGAAGGTCAGGAATGGACTGACGAGCTGCAAGTTGTAGAGTTCGACGGGGTTGACACGGCTAGTGATGTTGGCTTCGCAGGTGATGCCCCGCCATCGAAGAAAATGAATGGCATTTTCGTAATTTCTGCACTTAAATCACTCACACACGTGTTCTTTAAAGTATGGGCAATCTAGAAATTTCAACGTTAAAATTAAGGGCATTTGCAAGTTCTTTTGTACTTAAGAGTCACGTGCATGGCACATGATTAATTTCCATCCATATAAACGGTACAAATTGACGAATGGGATCAAAAAACATGCAATTAGTAGTTTGGAGGGTTGAAATACAAGTTTTGGTAGTTGAGGGTGCCATCCGGAGAATCGATAGTAGTTTGAGGGGCTAAATTATATTTTTTCCAAATTACTTTTACTTCACATCACATCTATCACTTTTTACTATTACTTCAACTGACACTTTCTTTTACCAAACAAGGTCATTGTTTCCATGATGAGAAAAAGGGAGACTAAGGGTTTGAGAGAGAGAGAGAGAGTTATTGCTTATATTATTCGGTGTTTCAGGTAGCTGCAAAAGGAAAGGACCCAAAGTGAACCAAAGCTGAGAATTGAGAGACTACAAATCGAACAAAGTACGCACGCACAAACCCTTTCAACAAAAAACAAAACACATAAGGCAAGGTGATCAGTGTCTATATAATAACAAATCCCATAAAAATGCACATAAGGCAAGGTGCTTTTTTTATTGCAGCTATTCATATTATTCTACTTTTAGTAATTTTATGTTCCAATAATTTATAGTAATAATTTTTTTGATTGAAAAAAGATTTATATGTTTTTTCACTTGTGGTCTTAGAAATTTGGCACTCTATGTGGACAAACTAACTACTGTCACGGAATTAAGTACGCCATATGAGATTATTAAGCATGAATGGTGGGAGTGATTTAATCACCTACGTTAGATATTCATAAAATCGCATGTCACCAAAGTCATCAGGGATTTATTCCTGAATGTTTTAGGGCCAAAAATTTTATAAAGGTTTTATAAATAACAGTCAGAATGCTTGCAAAATAAATAAATCTATCTTTGGGCTGATACAGATCTCCCATCGGTAGTATACTTTTTACAAGGTTATTGCTTCATTGTTTATTAAAAACTTTGTTAATTAATATATATATACCTTAAGGTCAATGGGAGTAAAGTAATCTTTCTAGGCCTATATGCAGATATTATTTTTGCTAGTGATTTAGGTTTGCTATAGGAAGTTCATTTCACAAAACTTTGAAATTGAAGGATTTTGGTGAAACTTCTTATGTCTTTTGACATAGAGATTCACTGAGACATAAATAACATTAACATGATTGTCTTGGAAGGCCTAAATTGAATTTTTTTTGGAAAGATTTAGAATGAATGATTTTGCACATTCAGTAGCAATTAAGAGGGACTAATTCAATAAAGATTAATGTCCCAAAATGTATTGGAACAAAGGGCAGATGAAAGGTCTTTTGTAAGCATCTGCATTATGCAATCTAATGCAAACATAGACTGGCATTAGACTAAACCATTAGACTAACAGTAAGATTATTGGGTTAATAAAGTGCTGCAAATAAAATCTTGCGATATATGCAAGAAACCAAGAAAAACAACTCAACCTAAAGATACAATACCATTTGGTGGTGGTTGGTTATTCAGATTTTGAATTTTGCTGATGGTGTAGATAGTAGAAAGTCTACTTTATGGTATATATTTTTTTTCTCTTTTAGTAATGACCATATATCACAATATTGACAAAATTTTGATAAAAAAAAAATACACATCAAATTTTCATGGTTTTTCAATAGTATCTCCAGAATGTGTGAAAAAAAAAGAAGCTATTTTTCACAAATATTTATTGGATTTAATGCAAACCAAGAATCAATAAAAACTTAATGCTGAGCAAAATAGCATAAATGCGGGCTCTGATACCACATGTTAGCATAATGTAAATAAAATGCTAAATAAATAAAAATAAGCAGCGAAACGAAATATAAATACCTCTGGCCATTTTTACTCAAACATATGAATAAGCCTTTAGCAATGAACATAAATTTTGCAAAAGAAATTTAGAGAGAAAATCTTCTAACCTATGCCTATGAGTGTGCCAAAAGATAGATGCATATGACATTTTATATAGGTAGGCCAAGGACCCCTCATATTCATTAGTTAGCTAATTTTCTTCCTTCCATCAAGGAACTAAATCAGAAACATAAATATAAAAACGTTATCATCATGAACCATAATGTGGAATATAAAAATTGTTTAAATCATATTGAATACAATTATTATAATTATTTAGCCGTTACCGTTACAACTATTAAATGTGGCATAGGGACACACATGTAATTTCTTACATTCACAACTGGCTTTATTTAATTAAGAGTTCACTACTTAATTGATTTAAATTATTCTGGATGGCAATGGGACATGCTTGCGGTATTCTGCAAGAGCCCACATTGGGTGAATATTTTTGTATGCTCCATAGTGTAGCATACAGTTCCTCAAGTAGACTCCAAGGATTTCCTGCATATATGAAAGAGTGACAGATGGTTAGGAAGTTTTGGAGGTAAAATTCAAGCATAATATATGTACTTCCAAGTTATGCTATTTTGCTTTCCTCCCTAATCTTTCTGAATTAAATTCTCGTATATGTTTTAAAGAGAGGAGGTACCTGTTGAGGAAAATCGCCATCTGCCAGCTGAGAATTAATTATCAGCTTTGCCGCGCGGTGAAGAGGTGTCGGGTCTCTTTCAGCCTTTTACAGATACAATTTTAACATCAGAATATGCCAGATCAAAGCATATGACAACAATGACAGCATGACATAAGAGAAAACAAGCTAGGCTAGATTTTTAAACCATCAAGTCACCTGTCCAGCATGAATGAGACCCATCATTGCCCATGCAGTTTGTACCAAATTTGATCGGTTTCCTTCAAGAGGTACATATTCCTATATAATCAAGCACAAAGAGATTATAGTTTTATTATCCAGCATCTGCAAAATCTTAGAAAGACAAAAACAAGAAAGACTTTATCTTTGACCGAAATTCTTTCACTAATAAGAATTTGTGGAACAACACAGTGCATGTTATTAAAGGTTCTTAAATTGCTATCAATAATGTTGAGAGTAAAAGATAATGGAAAAAACTAATGATGTTTGGAAATAGAGAGGAAAAAAAATAATTAAGAATTACGAGGCTTTTAGCACTATGCGTGTTAAAACATTACCTTGTTTGGGCATGAGAGATAGCTCTCTCCCCAACCACCATTAACCCTTTGTGCTCTGAGTAGAAAATCAACAGCTTTACGCATAGCTGGACAATTGTTGTAAGTCTTGCCAGCTGCAGCCAATCCTCCAAGTCCAAACCATGTACCGTATATGAAGCAAATTCCCCAATTTCCATACCTGTGTAATAGATTTTTCTGGTATAAAAACAGACTAATGTCAGAGAAATATCTAATAAACCAGTGGAGGAACATACCATGAACCATCAGGCATTTGTATGTCTTGAACAAACTGAACAGCATTTTTTATGCAATCTTCTATCTCTTCCTTCCGATGCCCGGGGTACAACTTCTTAAACAAAACTAAAGCTTGGATTGCTGATGCAGTGCACTCAAGGTACTCATGCTCAACAACAATGTCTGAGAAGAATTCTATGGGATTTAAAAGCTAATGAAAAAAAAAAATCCATTAATATACGATAGAAAAGGGAGAATATATATAGAAGCACTAGATAATTTTGAAGTATTCCCATAAGCACATTTCAAGGCCGCTTCAATACGTTAAGGTACTTACTTCCAACCATTTTTGGGCTCTTGCTGGTTCCCAGGCAGCTAAACCGCCATTTTTACTCTGCATTAAACCATACAATAGAGCTTATTGATATGAACGCACACTACAAGAAATTTGATCATTAGCGGCCACATTATTAGCGGCCAACGCATAGTGGCCGCTAATGATCATGTTATTAGCGGCCACTTTTAAAAGTGGCCGCTAATAATACACTATAAGCGGCCAAAAACAATTGGCCGCTAATAGTCGCCGTTATTTGTAAACTATTAGCGGCCACCTAATTGTGGCCGCTAAAAATGGCCGCTAATAACTTGGCGGGAGGTGCGGAAAATTCCGGGAAACAATTAGCGGCGACTAATGTCGCCGCTAATAATAAAACTATTAGCGGCCAAAAAAGTGGCCGCTAATAATTGGTTATTAGCGGCCACTTTTATATATGGCCGCTAATAATCAATTATTAGCGGCCACTTTTTTGGCCGCTAATAATCCATTCCCCACCAAGTTATTAGCGGCCACTTTTATGTGGCCGCTAATAATATTTAGCCTTTTTTTATGTTTTCAAAATAATATGTGCTAACTTTTTTCGTTTTTTTTTTTTTTTTAATGTTTTCAAAATTTTCATTTTTTTTGTTTGTTTTTATTTTAAATATATATTTTTCATTCTTAATTTTTTTTTTCTTTAATTTTTTTAAAATAATAAAAAGTAAAGTTAATTTTTGGTTTTTCTATCAACAAAAAAAAAAAAATCGTTCTTTTACCTTTTTTTTTCTTAGAAAAAAATAGATTAATAGAAAGCAAGTTTTTCTTTTTATTTTTTCGTTTGTTTTTTTAAAAAAAAAAAAATTGTTTTCCAGAACTATTAGCGGCCGCTTTTTTGGCCGCTAATAATCAATTATTAGCGGCCACTTTATTTGTGGCCGCTAATAGTTGATTATTAGCGGCCACTTATGTGGCCGCTAATAATATTTACCATTTTTGTTATGTTTTCAAAATAATATGTGCTAACTTTTTTCCTTTTATTTTATTTTATTTTTTTTTATGTTTTCAAAATTTTCATTTTTTTTGTTTGTTTTTATTTTAAATATATATTTTCATTCTTAATTTTTTTTTTCTTTAATTTTTTTAAAATAATAAAAAGTAAAGTTAATTTTTGGTTTTTCTATCAACAAAAAAAAAAAAATCGTTCTTTTTCATTTTTTTTTCTTAGAAAAAAAATAGATTAATAGAAAGCAAGTTTTTCTTTTTATTTTTTCGTTTGTTTTTTTTTAAAAAAAAAAAAAATTGTTTTCCAGAACTATTAGCGGCTGCTTTTTTAGCCGCTAATAATCAATTATTAGCGGCCACTTTATTTGTGGCCGCTAATAGTTGATTATTAGCGGCCACTTATGTGGCCGCTAATAATATTTACCATTTTTGTTATGTTTTCAAAATAATATGTGCTAACTTTTTTCCTTTTATTTTATTTTATTTTTTTTTATGTTTTCAAAATTTTCATTTTTTTTGTTTGTTTTTATTTTAAATATATATTTTTCATTCTTAATTTTTTTTTCTTTAATTTTTTTAAAATAATAAAAAGTAAAGTTAATTTTTGGTTTTTCTATCAACAAAAAAAAAAAATCGTTCTTTTTCCTTTTTTTTTCTTAGAAAAAAAATAGATTAATAGAAAGCAAGTTTTTCTTTTTATTTTTTCGTTTGTTTTTTTTTTAAAAAAAAAAATTGTTTTCCATAACTATTAGCGGCCGCTTTTTGGCCGCTAATAATCAATTATTAGCGGCCACTTTATTTGTGGCCGCTAATAGTTGATTATTAGCGGCCACTTATGTGGCCGCTAATAATATTTACCATTTTTGTTATGTTTTCAAAATAATATGTGCTAACTTTTTTCCTTTTATTTTTTTTTTATTTTTTTAATGTTTTCAAAATTTTCATTTTTTTTGTTTGTTTTTATTTTAAATATATATTTTTCATTCTTAATTTTTTTTTCTTTAATTTTTTAATTTGTTTGTAAAAAATATTTAAAAAAAAATTGGTTTTTTTAAAATAATAAAAAGAAAAGTTAATTTTTGGTCTTTCTATAAAAAAAAAAAAATCGTTCTTTTTCCTTTTTTTTTTGTTTGTTTTTTTTTTTAAAAAAAAATGTTTTCCAGAACTATTAGCGGCCACTTTTTTGGCCGCTAATAATCAATTATTAGCGGCCACTTTTATATGTGGCCGCTAATAATATTTTTACTTTTTTTCTTTTTTCGGTTTTTTTTTTTTTTTATATTTTCAAAATTTTCAGTTTTTTTTTGTTTTTCTTTAATTTTTTTAATTTGTTTGTAAAAACTATTTTTTTTTCCTAAAAATTGGTTTTATTTTTTATTTTTTTTTAAAAAAAATAAGTTAATTTTTGGTTTTTCTTTCAAAAATTAATAGAAAACTAGGTTTTTTAAAAAAATAAAAAATTGTTTTCATAATTAATGCACTATGGTCGATCAGATAGTTTGTCAATCATATTAATCGATCAAAACTTCATTGTGTGAAGTCTGATCAGTCGAACTCTATCACGATCGATCAAATGATCTATCGATCTTATTGGTCCATTAAGATTGATCGAATGATCTATTGATCATATTGATCGATCGGATGATCTATTGGTCCTATTGATTGATCAGGATTGATCGGATGATCTACCGGTCCTATCGATCGATCACGATCGATTGGATGATCTATCGATCCTATTAGTCTATCAAGATCGATCGAATGATCTATCGATCCTGTTGATCGATCATGATCGATCGGATGACCTATCGATTCTATTGGTCTATCAAGATTGATCGGATGATCTATCAATTCTATTGATCGGATGATCTATCAATTCTATTGATCGATCACGATCGATCGAATGATCTATTGATTTATCACGATCGATTTGATGATCTATCAATTCTATAGGTCTATCAAGATCGATTGCATGATCTATTGATCCTATAGGTCTATCAAGATCGAATTGGTCTATCAAGATCGATCGGATGATCTATCGATCCTATAGGTCTATCAAGATCGAATTGGTCTATCAAGATCGATCGGATGATCTATTGGTCCTATTGATCGATCACGATCGATCGGATGATCTATCGATCCTATTCGTCTATCAAGATCGATTGAATGATCTATCGATCCTATTGATCGATCACGATTGATTGGATTATCTATCGGTCCTATTAATCGATCACGATCGATCGGATGATCTATCGATTCTATTGGTCTATCAAGATCGATCGGATGATCTATCAATTCTATTGATCGATCACGATCGATCGAATGATCTATCGATCTATTGATTTATCACGATCGATTTGATGATCTATCGGTCTATCAAGATCGATTGGATGATCTATCGATCCTATAGGTCTATCAAGATCGAATTGGTCTATCAAGATCGATCGGATGATCTATCGATCCTATAGGTCTATCAAGATCGATCGGATGATCTATCGATCCTATAGGTCTATCAAGATCGAATTGGTCTATCAAGATCGATCGGATGATCTATCGGTCTTATTGATCGATCACGATCGATCGGATGATCTATCGATCCTATTAATCGATTTTGATAGACCAATATGATCCATAGATCATCCGATCGATCGTGATGGATCAATAGGACCAATAGATCATCCGATCGATCGTGATCGATTAATAGGATCGATAGTTCATCCGATCGATCTTGATATACCAATAGGATTGATAGATCATCCAATAGATTGCAATCGATTGATAAGACCGATAGATCATCCGATCAATCATGATCAATCAATAGGACCGATAGATAATCCGATCGATCCTGATCGATCAATAGGATCAATAGATCATCCGATCGATCGTGATCGATCAATAGGATCGATAGATCATCCGATCGGTCTTGATAGATCCATATGATCGGTAGATCATCCGATCGATTGTGATCGATCAATAGGATCGATAGATCATCCGATCGATCGTGATCGATTAATATGATCGATAGATCATTCGATCGATCTTTATAGACCAATAGGATCAATATATCATTTGATCGATCGTGAAGGAGTTCAACTGATCATACTTCACACAATGAAGGTTTGATCGATTAATATGATTGATAAACCATCTGATCGACCATAGTGTATTAGTTATGAAAATAATTTTTTTTCAAAAAAAAAAAAAAACGAAAAATAAAAAAGAGAAAATAGTTTTCTATTAATTTTTTTTTTTTTTAAAAAAAAAAGAAAAACCAATTTTTCGAAAAAAAAACTAAAACAAAATATATATATATATTTCATACAAACAAATTAAAAAAAAATTAAAGAAAAACAATAAAACAGCTGGCGCGCATAAGTAATATTGGTGCGATCTCAAATTTTCGCCAAATTTTTTTTTTTTGTTACTTCTCCCGCCCCTCTTCCTTTACTTTCCTCAAAACCATTTTTCTTGTCTGCAACACACTGAAACACCAGTCTCTCCCTCTCACTCATTCGGATCCACGAGATGGTGACGGAGAGCAAAGCGGTCGGCGATGGCCCCAATTTCCCTGCGGAGCTGGAGTACAAATCGGGGTTCGGGAACCACATGGAGTCGGAGGCGATCCCGGGAGCTCTGCCGCAGGGCCATAACGGCCCACTCGTCTGTACCTACGGCCTCTACGTCGAGCAGATCTAGCCCTTTCCTCTGCGCTGAATTGACTTTTTCTTAAGTGAATGGTCTATAAGTTCAATTGAACTTCATTTTGAGAGAGCAATTTTTCCTTTTTCTCATTGAAAGATTTCTGAAACTTATTCTTTTTCCCTTTTGACAGTTGGCTATATCGGATCAAACCCTCAGTTACACACGAACCATTTAAACCTCGTGTCCCAGGTCATGGGAAGCTCTTGAGCGAATTTAACTAGTCCAACAGTTCTACCGCGCCAACTCAACTTCAATGGAAGCCTGCAGATTTTATTGATGGGTTATACACCGTATGTGGGTGTGGCAGCTCATTCCTACGGCATGGATTTGCTATTCACATGTAATTGTTTATCCTATACTTGCAATCCTTCTCACGATGGCGGAATTTTGTTCTATTCAATATACTTTTTCTAATTGATTATATTGTATTTTCTGATAGTTAAGTGAGGATTAGGAGAAATTTAGTATGACAGCCACCTCTCAAATTAGCGTAATCAACCTATTAGTGCTGTGGAAACAATTGAAAGTACATGTATTTCCTTTTTAGTATTAGTGAACATTGATCTTTAATTGATAGAATGCTTTTCTACGCTCTAAGATCTGTCCAGTTCCCCTTCTCTTCCCCCTCCCAAAGAAAATAAGAAAAAGAAACACATTAAGGGAAGGGATTTTACCCACTTTCACGCATGGTTAGGGATTGATGTTAAAGCTTTTTGGTTTTCAATGCATTATATTTTGAAGAGAAAGGAAATGTACGACATCTTAAACATAGTTGGTCTCTGTTAAGTTCATAATTTACATGAGAATTGAGGTGAATATATGGAAATTAATAATGTGGCCTTTTTAAAAGATTAGTACATCATGCTTAGTTTTGGAACACCTTAACAACATTGAGGCATCCTGTTGTCCAATATCATAGTTCATCATTTTATTTATTTTTCTCTCTTTAGTGACAGCAAGAAAACATCCAGCAAATGAGCTCCCTTCTTCTCTCATCAAGCCATTGCAGATTGAAAGAGTTGGTGTACAAGTTCATTGAGCCGCTGCTTAGAGACCTCTATCTTCATCGCACTTCTACCGGTGGTTATATATCTATTGATCATTTTCTGCTTACAAACTATAGGAGTTGATCCAAATTATTGTCTGCCAGTAATTTTGTGTTTAGAAATACATGATTATATATTAGTATCTGATTTTTTTTTTTTAAAAAAAATAAAGGGCTATTAATATTAATAGTATTTATTTTGGTTCCTAGCAATGGTCTCTATTCCGTTCGGGTTCTAGCGAAATAAATTTCATTTCCTTTTCAATTTTGTATGTTGTCATAATTATGCTTTTTTTTTTTCTTTTGCTTAGACTTCGACTATGTTCTTGGTTGTGCGTGGTTACGGATTGGGGGATTAGGCTTTCATCTCTTGCTTAGCTGTGATGATTTGGATCCTGCCATGAAATTCTATTGGAAGTCTTCACAGTCAGTAGAAAAGATAACATCGCTTAAGCTTGAGATGCAGGTATCTTGCTATTATATATTGTTCGATTATCCAGCAATGCTTCAAATGTCTTTGTTGTGGTGTTTTGTCCTTTAGGCTTTTATTCATGTATTGCTTTACTGTATATTTTATTAACCACTAATGCAATGGTAAAGACAGCATCATTGAACTCATCTGTTGACATCTAAAGCACATCAAGCCACCTCTCATCAAATTTATTTCTTCTAACCCATTACTGCTCGCTGAGTTCACATATTTGTTTCTTTTATGAATGCCTCAATTAATTGTGAACTATTTGAACTTGAACCACAAGTTGACTGCAGAGTAAATTATGAAGTCAGTTTGACAATCTTGAGTTTTATTCTAAGCTTGCATTAACATTTTAACTTTAACATAAGCACATGGAATTTCTATTTGTAAAATCACATACATAAAGCTTTTACATTATGTGACTGAATGTGCATGATCATGTGTAGGCACACATGGGTAGTTAAGCTTTTTCTTCGCAACCATGAGATTAGTCTTTGCAAGATGATAAACTTAAAGCTATTACTATATTGCTTCTTGTAGGTACGACAAGAATGCAACTATCTAGCAGGATGGTTTTCTACAAGAGAAGCTGATGATAGAAGAGCACATGCAATAGAAAATCTTCAAGTAGAGCTTAGAACGGCACAAAGAAAGGTCTAAACATTTAAAGAGTTTTACTTCTGTCATTGGACTTTTGCTCAATCATAAAGTTACAACCTGTAGAGTGGACTTTTGCTCAAATGGAAAAGCAAAATAAAAAAAAGAAAAAAAAAAAGAAAAAAAAAAAATTGATATGGACATTAATCTTTATCTAATGCTCTTTTTTCCTCTCTCTCTCTCTCTCTAGCAATATTTTTGCATTATTCTTGACTTGTATCATATCAATGTAACTCCACTTGAATTTTATCTTATGAAGTTCTTGCTTTTGGGTGTGATTTCAGATGCATAGGTTATGTGATTGCTCACCATCTCTCTTTCTATGGATGAACATATCCACTGCTTTGGATCCTGACATTACAAACTGCTCTGGGATATGATAAATTATTATAAATTATGACATTTAAAAACAAACCTTATATCCTTCTCGAATAGAACAAGTTCTTCCGAATGTTTTTAATTTATATAGGGTCCCCAGGGCACTACATTTGGGTAATGAACATTCGTGTCAACCTTGCATAGGTTGCTGTCCTGTTAGACACTCTTTGGACATTCTTAATTACAATTTTCTACCACTACTTTCGCTGACAGTTCTTCTGTTGATTAGTGATATTTTCCCTTATAACTTGCTTGGATTACAGAATTTTACAATCTGCAATCTGCAATTTGTAGTTTATTTTTTGATAGATTCTGTTGGACAGTTGCTATTGCTTACTATCTGATTCTTGGTTATTCGGGATTGGTGATTACATCAAAACTGCCTTTAATTGTGCAGGGTCAGCGATGCTAAAGCAACTTTATGCTCATAAGACAGAGAATCGACTGGAAAGGGGTCTGGTTGAAGGAGAGGAAAATGTGAGACCTATTCTTCTATCTCACTTTTGGTTTGTTGCATTCACAATTATGTTATTACTTGTGATATGAATATATGATGACTGTGTAGGTTGTCAACTCAATGACAATTTTCTTATTTTGGTATATTTTGTTTGATGTTTTTGTCTTATATCTTTGAACTGCTCTTGTTTATTACCTCTTTTTGGGAATTGCTTTTCCTTTACTCCATCTTATGCCATTGAGCTGTTTTTCAGCTTTAGCCAACAATGACTGTTTTTAATCCTTTGCTTAGTCCTCTGTTTTCTGGTTCTAGCATTAATGAAAAAAAAAAGGTTTCATTTCTTTGTTTGTTCCACTAAGATTCGTCTCGATTGTGCTAGTTAACCTCGTAGTCATTACTATTAGTTGAGTACTTAGATTAGCAGCGTATATTGTAGCTTTTGATAATTTGGTTTATACATATTTCCTGACATGAAGATTAGAGTTTTCTGACCCAGATTCATATTCCTGGAACGGATGATTTTAGTGCAAGAAAGTTATATATATATTTTCGTAAGTAACTTCCATATTTTTTCTATTTATCTAACAAAGAAGCCATGTGCTTGGTATCCTCAATATAGTGACAGTTTTATACCAATTTTCAATTTTTTAACCTACTTGACTTCTAGGTTATTAGTCTTATTGATAAATGAATTATTGAAAATTAATTTTTTGGTATTATATATATATATTTTGTTTTTTAAAAATAAAACATTATTAGATGCGACTTTATAATGGTTCATTTTTTAATAGTATTAGTTGCATATAGAGATTTAATTAATGCATTGAGGATGGATGGATTTGAATCTTTTTTTAATTTTTTAATTTTTAATTTTTAATTTTTAATTTTATTTTATTTTTTCTATTTTTTAATAGTATTAGCGGCCACACATATGTGGCCGCTAATAGTTAAAATAGTCTAGTATTATTAGCGGCCACACATATGTGGCCGCTAATAATAGACTATTAGCGGCCACACGTATGTGGCCGCTAATAATAGTAGACTATTTTAACTATTAGCGGCCACACATATGTGGCCGCTAATAATAGACTATTAGCGGCCACACGTATGTGGCCGCTAATAATACTAGACTATTTTAATTATTAGCGGCCACACATATGTGGCCGCTAATAATCTATTATTAGCGGCCACACGTATGTGGCCGCTAATAGTTTAGTATTAGCGGCCACCTTGGAGTCAGTTAAGAAAAAATAGCGGCGGGTATAATTATTTTTAGCGGCCACAAAGTTGGCCGCTATAAAACAATTATTAGCGGCCAGTCAAAAATGTGGCCGCTAATAGTCTTTAGCGTCGGACTATTAGCGGCCACTCTTTAGCGGCCAAGTTTGGCTGCTATTGATCAATAGCAGCCAAAATGACATTATTAGCGGCCAAATTTGTTGGCCGCTAATGAGCAGATTTTTTGTAGTGGCAGTGAAATACTTAAGAAATAAGCACTGCAATACTAGATAAAGGGAACTTTAAGAAAGCTTCAGATCCTTAGAAAAACAAAATGCAGCCCGGTTATTTGAATACAATGCTAGTTATTTGAATATTAATTAAATGATTAAAATTAACAATTTTTTATCAGTTTAAACTTTTGAGATAATTGATGATTTAACATGATATAAGAGCCAAGATTCTGAGTTCTCTACGTATTGGCCCTCATTATTAGGCGGTAGTTTGAGCCCACACCTGAAGGGGAGTGTTAAAATATTAATTAAATAATGAAAATCAACATTTTTTCCCTTATTCACTTATTAAAGAGGAATTTGACCTCACGCATGAGAGTGTTAGAATATTATTTAAATAATTACAGTCAACCATTTTTTATCAGCTTAAACTTCTGGAATGATCGGTGGTTTAACAATTGTGAAAGTTGATCCTCACCTGTAAAGAAAGTATGACATTTACGGAGTCATAAAATTGCTCAAGTTCCATTTTCTCACCAACAATTTCTGGTGTCTTCATGGATAAAAGCATGCAAGTCTGAAATAGAGAAGAATTTGGTGAGAAACACATTAATTATGGAGATGGTGCAACACTTTACACCATTGATGCATTTAAACGAAGTTAATTACCTTCAAAGCTTCTGCAGTGCAATCAGAAACTTGCCATCCCTGATCTTGATCAGAAAATGTCCACGATCCTTTAGAAATGTGACGGTACATGCTTTTAAAGTTCCCGGAAGGGTTGTCCCTGACCTTTACAATTTTTAAGGGAAAACATAATATATAATTAGTCTGAATGAATACTGGATAGTTTTTATTTTTTAACCAATAAAGGTAGATTTGATGATTGTGGTGAAAAGATGCTTTCAGAATTGAAAATCAAACCTGGGATTTCTTGATGTAGTCATGCCCTCTCGCAAGTGTAGGTCCAATTTCATCATTGAGATTCGCCGCAAGTAAAGCTTGAGTAGCGAAAGTAGTATCCCACATTTGACTTCCAAAACCCTACATGCAAATGGCATACATCAAAGTCAACGATCCCTTCCATTTTCTTGCAAAGACTCCGGACTTATAGACTTGAAGCTAGAAAACAAGAGCTTGGGGTTTATACTCAAGTTTGAATAGTTATTTATATTTACAAAACCAACCCTAAAAGAAATTTATTTTTTTAGGAAATCTCTTCATTCATAGTTCAATATAAAGTGCAATTCAAATGTACAACGGATAGACAAAAGGTTCTGCAACTGTTTTTGCAGAATATGCGTACTGGCCTGCATCTTGATTCCATCTTCAGCGACCCATATGAAATCTAGGATCCTAGCAATATGCTTCTTGAAATAATCCCCATTTGGATCTTCAACCCAACAAGCAAGCATACATAGGACCTGTTCAATGCAAATATTTGGCTTTAGGAGTACAGTTATATAGCCAAAAAAGATGCTTTCCATTACTTCACTTGATTGTATGTATGACAACATTACCTTTTCTACACATCCAATGGTGATGTATCGACTGTTCTCATCTTCATAATGAATGTGCTTCATTGTTACTTGAAGAGCCTTCTCTCTGACTAGCTTGTTCAAGGGCCAACGAGTGAGAAGAGGCTCAGTGAAAATGTATAGACTATCCCATAGCAGATCTTGTATCAAAGGATGGGGATAGTAGAGATCCTCCTGTAACAATAGTTTTGCATAATCAATGCGTTGGAAGAACATTGAAAAGCATATGTAGCAATAAGCAAGTATCAACCATGAGGAGAAGATTAAGGTGAACTCACCTTTGCACATAGATGACGCGCTTTCTTCCAGTTAACTTTGTTGTAAGGTTGAGTGTAGAGTTCCTCCCTCAATTGAAGAATGAGAGGTGTGATTGGGCCTACAAACCTTTTCCAATAGAGGTATGACATGGGCATGTACACCAGACGGCAGTAGCACCACATTTTGGCTGCATTTTAGGGAAAAGGCAATTGAAAAGCAATATGTAGCAAGTTGAGCTATCAAAGAGAAGAAAGTAAAACCTCTGTGTAACAGAGGCTTCAAACAGAAGTGCTAACCATGTTTCAATTAAACCCTGTATTTAAATTTCAACATTGGACTAAATGATTTTAAAAACATTTCATGCATGATGCAACAAGGATCTAAATAGACTGGCATTTTCAGGAAGTATAATGAAGTTGTAAGAAGATATGTATAAATTAAACCTGGATGCATGGGAAGAAATGAAGGAAGGATCCAAAATTCTGGAGGCATTGGATTGGTTCCAATCCACTCGAACAAACCAAGTATCTGCAACGAAGGGAAAATGCGTACTAGAGTTAATTATCAGCAAACAGTAATCATGCATATTCATTTCCCAACTAGCCGTGAAACATGGTCATACTGAAAGCCAGGTCTTTCCCCAAGAAGGTATGTGTGTTACACCACCATGGTCAAGGATCCACTTTCGCGCTCTTGCACAAGCATTGTCCTGACCACCATCAGGTCCTTCCCCGAGTATACGCATACAAATGTAGCTAAGAGCCGTGGAAAACATGATGCTGTGGCCCTCTATGTGTAATCCCCAGCCACCATCTTCATTCTACAATATGCAAAATTTACAGCATACTTGTTAAACATGATAGTTAAAACACACTGACACACAAAACAAAACAAAAAAAAAAAAAAAAAAAAAAAAAAAAGAAGAAGAAGAAGGAAAGGAAAGGAATCAAGTAATTTAGTAGAAAATTTAATCCTGTTTGCATGATTAACATGTACAGCTTCCAAGAATATACACCTGATGATAATATATGTGTCGAAGGATTTCCTTTTGATACTCAGCAGTGAACACAGTATTAAGGTGTCCTGTAATGTACAAACACATTACCTGCATTTTTTCGGGTTAAAAGAATACAATTAGCAGTGCATCAAGATGAAAACCAAAACAAGTCAAAGGCAGACATGCCGTCATAGATCCAATGGTAATGTTCATAGTTTGGTCAATCTTAGAAGATGTTTCAGTGTTAAATATCGTTAGAAAAAGCTTTTACGTTGTTGATGATTTGTCCTAGGGTTCCCTGATGTATACTTTTTTTTTTTTTTAATGTAAATATCCCAAAACAGTATCTGTTTGATTATGTGATGATCACAATGATGACATTGATTAAAAAAAAAGAAAAAAAAAGAAAAAAAAGATTGATAATATTACGAGTCTCACCAAGGGGGGAAGGAAAAACAAAACACCATTATTTTCAGCAGGCCAATGGCCATCACTGGTCTGCAAGGCCGAAAAGAAATGGATGACCCTTCGCAATGCAGTTGTGGCCTTTTCATATGTGATTTCCTCTCCATCCTCAACCTTTACTTGGGGAATTGTTTGTTTAAAGTTTTTCTCCGCAAGAAACTGCAATCATTTTGACAAAGAAATAAGCATATTAGAGTACAATTTCTGAATCATTAGATATCTCATGATATATATGAATTTTAAAGCTGCTAGATCACTCTGTATCATCACCTACTAATACCATAGAATTTCATTTAATTTCCTAAACCAACAGCCCCTAGGTCCCCCCCCAGACACCTGGGGTGGTCCGAGCCCCACCCCCAGGTGTTGGGGGT
This sequence comes from Alnus rubra, assembly GCA_028654335.1. NCBI lineage: Eukaryota > Viridiplantae > Streptophyta > Magnoliopsida > Fagales > Betulaceae > Alnus > Alnus rubra. The sequence continues at coordinate 35,307 of JAJPGS010002022.1, forward strand.
GGTTCAGTTACCTTGGAGTCTTTTTTTTTTTAATTGTTTTTTTAAAAAAAAAAAAAAAATTTGTAATGTTGAGTTGGGTACTTGAGTAAGCTAAAAGTAAGCATAAGCAACTTCAGGAAAAGGAATATTTATGAGACAAAGGATAAATATGTAAAAATTTGTTTTTGTAATTTTTTAATATTTTGGCTTAAATACCACATGTACCACGTGTGATATAGTGACACATCATCAAATGAACAGAGTTGTAGGTCTTACTTATATAGTTGAGAAATGATATTTTTACATCTCTCATGCATTTCTTTTGGTCTTTGTAGATCTTATAGATTCAATGGTTAATTTTAAAAAGAGATTTATAAAAAATGTACAAAAAATATACATGTAACATGTCTCTTTTAGCTTATAACATGTATCATCTGTGGCAGTTTTTGAAATTGAAGTAGCCATTATATGTTCGGAGCACCGAAAAAATTCATATATAGTCCTTGGATTTTAGGAAAACATATGATATTTTATGCAAAAATCCACAATTCATGTTATTTGTTTCAGTAACTTTGTAATTGTTTTTTTATAAACAATTTTGGAGGCACAGAAATGATAATAGTTTGTTCCTAAGGGGTAGCTCAATCGACTAAGGACCACGTCTCATGAAGCGGAGGTTACTAGTTCGAATCTCTCATCCAATTTTTTGTGTGGACAAAAAAATAAAATAAAAAATAATAATAATAATAATAATATGATAATAGTTTTGAATCATTTGTTGCTAGACTGGACATTAATTGCCATACCACCAGTCCTGTCCAACTCCCAATTAAAGCAGAAGGATTAGAGGAGGGCCAAAGATGATTGGACTTTTTGTCAAATTTATGAAAGCAAAAATAGTTGCACATTAAAAGTAGTTAAATGCTGACTTTGATGGATTGGACAAGGCTCGTGGAGGAGCCGGTGAGTAGAAACTGGAGAGTAAAATTATCATTTTATATATATATATTTTTTTAATTTTACCATACCATTTAGTCTAATCGGCTCTTTCCAGTGAACTGATCCAAATGCTGTAGGCGGTAGATTAAGGTAAAATGTTATATTTATGATTTTTTTTTATTTTTTTATTTTTAGGGGGAGGGGGAGGGTATGGAAATGAGGGATAAAATTTCGAATAATTGGAATTAGGTAAAACAAAATTACCCTTAATACAGTTGCATCAACTTATTTATATATATCATAACAAGTTCATAAATATAAGTTGGTGCTCTCACATTCTATGTCAAGATAAAACAACATCTTCCCAATTTTTTTTTTTTTTTACACTCTCTTTACAAACTTTCGTGATTATATTTTAATAGAAACAAATTAATGAACAATGTTTAGTATATAAATCGACCACTCCAGATTTTTGTAAAATTTAAACAGTCTAATAATAGAAATCCCAATCCTATAATATTATATATGGTACACTTGTGTAATTTACTCTGATAGCCTTGCAAAGCATCTTCAAGAAACAAATATTTGTGGGAGAAAGGATAAATGGGTAGAAATTTATTTATGTAAATTTTTAATATTATGGCTTAAATATCGCAAGAACCACCTTTGATATAATGACACGTCATTAGATGTGCTGAGTTATTTTACATATGTGGCAAAATAGGCAGGCGTTGCATTTGAAGTGTGTTGACATGGATGTCCGTTAAAAAAAGGATAAAAATTTCTTACAAACTGGTTTGTAAGAAATTTTCAACAACTCACATATAAAAATGAAAAGTGTCCTTTAAGCATGTAAGAAACACATGTTTTTTTATTTTTTATTTTTTTATTGATGCTATTAAAAAAACATAGAGAATCACATATTATTAAAACATGTGCTAAGCTATTTTACATATGTGGCAAAAAGAGGTAGGTGTCGCATTTGAAGCGCGTTGACATGGATGTTCGTTAAAAAAATGACAGAAATTTTCTACAAAATCGGGTCGTAGGAAATTTCCTACAACTCACATATAAAAATGACATGTGTTTTTTAAGCATGTGAGAAGTACATATTTTTTTTATTAATACTATTAAAAAACATGTGAAAAGTACATATTATTAAAACAACATGTGCTTCTCACATATGCCAAGAGACACATGTCATTTTTATATGTAGTTTGTAGGAAATTTCTTACAAACTGATTTGTAAGAAATTTCTATCCTTAAAAGTACTAAAAATATACTTATCCCTACCAAAAAAAAAAAAAAAAAATCTGGGGAACTCACAAGAAGTTTTGTCACTTGTACCTTTCTCGATTTTTGGTCAAGTCACCCGATTCAATTTTTTTAAATAAAAAATAAAAAATTATATAGATTGTTGGAACACTGTAAAAAATGAACATTTTTTTTTTTTTTTTAAGTTGTAGAAAAAAAATGAACATGTTGAAATCCATCGATTGAACGTGGAATTTTGTTCTCATGAAAAAATTAGCCGTTAGCCGTTAGCTGTTAGCCGTTAGGTGTAGCAATAAACGACTGTAATAATTAGCCGTTTGGCGTGGCTGGGCAACTCTTCATGACGAATCCGGCTTTCATGCGGTAGTAAAAATTACAGCATGAATGCTGTGAAAATTGAGAAGTAATATGCAAGGGGACGTTTCCCATCCCCTTGCAAACCCTTTATTATAAATAAATAAATAAATAAATAAATTCCCGTAAAAATTTGTGTGATCTACATTTAACCAAGCATTTTTTAACTTAAAAAACACAAGAGAGAATAAAGTATGTTGGGAAAAGAATAGCATGGCAAATAGCAATAGATGAAGGAAACAAAGGATAAAGTTTTCCGTCGTGCCAGCATGTACGAGTTCCAGGACCCCATCGTGCTTGTCGGGAAATGCTGGGTGGGGGGCGTTTACCGTCCCCCAACCGGCTTTTTAATAAAAAAATTGTTTTTTACTTAAAAGAGGAGGGCAGGGGCTCGTGCTTGTCACACCCTTTGACGCAGAGAAGCATCCCCTGCGAGGATTCCGAAGGCTTAAAACGAAGATGGCGACAACAAATTAGCCTACAAACTTCATAATTTTCCATTTCCAAATGATTGCTCAAAGCCTTACCAATGCAAATAGCATTTCTGAGTATCATATTTTGCAGAGGCAGTCCATGGACTTGTATCAAAAGAGGACACAGGTTGAGCTCCACTTCGTCAATTGTAAGGTGAGAATTAATAAAGAACCCCTGATATTCCAAGGTCCTTGATTCAGAATACGGTCCAGATAAAGATGTTAATTTGGGTGATCAGATCTTGGAGCTCAGAGTGAGTAGCATCCATGGGAGAGGTAGTGGAGAGGTAAACAGATGAGATTGACAGCGGAAAAGACAGTCTTTAGAACACTAGTCCAAAGAGGAAAGATAGCAGGAGCTCAAAGAAAGAGAGAGAGAGCGAGGGGTTTCAATTTTTTGAGTTTTTTTTTTTGAAAGCGACGGGGGATGATTATTTTCTTTTCTTGTTGTTTTAAGTTTAAAAAAAAAAAAAAAAAGCTTGGTTAAATCTAAGCCACACAAAAGTCTTGATATTGGTACCTGCATTCGGCATAGGAGATCACTGCTAGGTTTGACCTGAAACCTGTTGTTGTAGAAATTTTGACGAGCCTCTTCAACCTTGGCCCGCTCTTCAGGGGTGCCAGCCTGATGATCAAACTCCCATATCTGCCTCCCAGCAAAGTTATTTGTACTGAAGATATAAGGGTCTTTGCCACCCTCTGCTATCTTAAGCCTCCACATTCTCCTTCAGTTTGTTTCAACCAAAGTTGCTATGAGATGAGATTTTGTGGCAGTGAACTCTTCAATGAAGACGCCGCTGATCGAAAAACGTATATAGGGCCTTTTATAAGAGTAATAGCCTATTATGGTTTATTTATAGGGTATTAGAGTTTATTTCGTATTTCAATAGGAAAAGTATATTTCAATTGTCGTGTTAAGCAAGTAGGAGATTTTCTGTTTTTTTTTTTTTTTTTTTTGGAACAAGCTCCAGGATCCTTCGTTGCAGAAAAGAAAACCCAAAGGGGAATACAACAAGGCCAAAGCCACATAGCAAATACAGGAGTACAAAAGCTGAAATCATTGCCCGAAGGCAACAACAAGCCCGTAGGCCAATGCAGTGAATGAAGCTGAAGAAACTTTATCCACAAAGTCTGGAAAATCCTGACTTGAAGCAGCTACCAAAAGGTAGACTGTGAACAAAGAAAAGAATGTAAAAATACAAACAGAAGAAACCAAAAATCAGCACCATGAGAACCGCCACCGGAGCTCAGGCTGTGATGAGCACGCACCTACTCCGGGAGCCTTTCCAGTATCGAGCGACCTCCAAAAGCCCAGATCGACACAAAACGAAGCTGGATATGCAAACCGTGACCCACACACGCTAATCCAGGGAGGACACTCCCCTGCGCGTGCTGGCCACTCGCCGCTCAGGAAAGAACCGCACAGCTCCATCGAGTGACTACCGAAACCAGAGGAGGCCGGCGACCACTATAGAAAAGCTCCTGTCAACGAACACCCAGCTGAGGCTTATAGATCTAGCATTAAAGCACAACTCCACCGGAGACCACTGACATCCGCCATTCCCACAGGCCAGAGCCTGGATCCTTCTGTTTGCACCAACAACAACAAAACCAAACAACAAAACAACAAAGAAAAAACACTAACCTCACCGGATCTAACTTCGAGAGGGACCACAGCTCCACAACCCTAAGGTTGGGAGAACAAAATACCCACCACTGGAGACCAGTGGGAAGACAAAAAAATCCATCCTAGCCCTCACGAGCTAGGGGGAGACGTGAAGCCTCCCCCTCCAATGAACAAACTCGAAGTTTCCTCCTTGTCTCTAGAACCTTTCACAGAGAGAGAGTAAGAGAGTAAGGGATTTTGTGTGTTATGCAAGTAAGAGATTTTCTTCGTGTTTGGCAACTAGAAGACTTTCTTGTATTTTCTTAGTTGAGGTAATATTAGTATTAAGGGAAAAATATATATTAGCCCCCCAAACTACCACACTTTCTCCGGATGGCCCCCCAAACTACCAATGCTTAGATTCTGACCCCCCAAACTACCACTTTCTGATTTTTGGCCACATCCGTCCATTTATGCCGTCAATTCTAAACAGAATTCCGAAAAATACCCATCCTACACTTTGAAATTCTCACGGTTAAGGGAGGGGCATTTTCGGGTTTTTGGCCAATTTCTGTTAGAATTAACGGTATAAATAGATGGATTGGGTCCAAAAATCAAAAAGTGGTAGTTTGGGGGGTCGGAGTGCAAGTGTTGGTAGTTCGGGGTGCCATCCGGAGAAATGGTGGTAGTTTGTGAGGCTAATATATATTTTTCCCTAGTATTAATGGTATTTTATTTTCCTAGTTTACGTAATAATGGTATTTATGGGTCCTAGGAAGATTTCACCTGATTTGGTTTTGTAATCTTATTTAAACCAGCGTTTGGTTGAAGAAGAATAAAAAAAAGCAGAAAATTAATCTTAAGCCTTGTGTTTGAAAAAAGGTCTAAGGTCCCTTCAACGACTTTAAAGGTCTAGGTTCTCACTACAAACCTAAATTATCCCGTTACGTGTTTGCGAAAGCATTCTTGTAACAATTGGTATCAAAGCCAGGTTTCATAACTTCAAGTTATAAATGATCATTGTCTATATCAACATGTTTGTGATATCAAGCAAATCATGCAAAATTTTGATGAGGCGTTTGCTAGGATCGAGAGTTGTGTTGCAGAATATAAATATGAAGTCCAGCGTGAGCGGCAACAAATAGCATCGTATTCTTTGCAACCACCACAGATCAGCTTGCACCCGCATCATCATCACGTCAAGGTTCCACAATCAAAAGTCCATCCCGGATCCACCGTACCTGCGTTGCCTCGGTCTCTGCCAGCCACCGCCAAAAAGCGCCATAACCAGCATCCCAGATATTCGCGCCTCCGCCAATCTCACCAACACCGTTGCATATTTGCCTCCCGGTTGGCACCTCACAATTTGGTTTGTGATCAAGAGAGAGAACAAAATTTGTGGTAATACATATTACATTTCGATACAAATAAAACCAATATAATTCTGACCATTCTAAAAAAGACAAAATAAAACAAAATATTCACTAAACATTTAACGCAATCAAATTAATCGTACAGTAGGTTCAATGCTTAATATCTCTTTTGTATTTCAAAAAATGGCTGAAAATCGAGTAAATCATACAAATGAAAACAAAAATATTCCATAAAACATTCAAATAAATTAAAATATACGACCCTTAATTTCAGTTTAATCCATATAGATTAAAACATGTTAAAATATTAATTCTCGAATGAGTAGTTTATCATGAAAAAGAAGTACAAAGAAACAAAAAATAGCAAGAAAAAACATGGTTTAATCTAATTATCAAAACATAAATAAAACTTAGTAGGAATCTATAATATTGTTAGTGTGGTACCTATTATATTTAAATACAAATAAAACTCATGTAATTCTAAACATTTAAAAAAAATACAGAAAAAACTAAACAATTTTTTTTTTTTTTATGAATACAAAATAAAACAAAATTTTTCATTAAACATTTTAACGCAATCAAATAAATTCACACATCATGTTCAATGCTTAATACCTCTTTGGTGTTTCGAAGTATTTATATTCATTTTATTCACAATAATCAAATAAAATTTTGCCTTGTTTTGCTTTCAAAAGCACAAAAATACTTTCGAAAATCGCTGAAAATGGAGTAAGTCACATAAACGAAAAAAAAAATAAAAAAAATCCAAAAAACATAAGAGTCTTTATCTTAGTTTAATCCATATACATAAAAACATGTTTGAATTTTTGTTCTAATAGGTATACATGGTTTAAAATGAAAAATATAAAGAAAAAAAAATAGCAAAAAGAATACAGGTTTAATCTAAATATCAAAGCATTAATACAAAATGAGTAGGAATCTCTTAATGTGATACATATTATATATCAATGCAAATACTTCGAATTCTGAAAAATTAGAAGAAAAAAAATACATATAAAAATAATCTTTTTTGTTTTTTAATGAAAATTTATTCCCATAGGTATACATGATTGAAAATGGAAAGTATAAAGAAAAATAAAATAGCAAGAAGAATATCTCGATTCTAGTTATAAACAATGCATAGAACACAAAGATTAAAAAAGGCAACAAAGTTTTAGATTAAATAGAAACCTCAGATTGAATCAAAGCCAAATTCAACCTCAAACAAAAAAGAAAGAAAAGAAAGCAAAGTCCTTTAAAAAACCAAAACAAAATAAAATTATGTATTTCAATACTCTGTTCTTCTTTTGAATGTCGCTGCTGAATACTTTTGATTTCACAATTCAAGATGCTTTAAAACCTAAAGAGAGAGATGTATAAATAACCAATCTACACTACAAAAAAAGGCGTAAATCGCCACATGCAGTTCGCCGCGTGTACAGTAACTGTACACGTGGCAAACAGTTAGCCGCGTGTAATTAGCCGCGTAGATACACGCGGTGGACCTGGGTAATGCTAATTGCACATTTGGCAGCGTGTATTTTAATACACGCGGCTAATTTGCCGCGTGTACATTAATACGCGCTGCCAAATGGCAGCGTGTGTAAATAGACACGCGGCCAACATCTGGCCGCGTGTACATTAATACACGCGGCCAAATGTTGGCCGCAGTATATTTTATATATATATATATATATATATATATATATATATATATATATATAAATTCTATTTTTTAATTTCTTTTTATTTAAAATATATTTATATATTTTATATAAATATTATTTTATATATATATATATATATATATATATATATATATATATATATATATATATATATATATATATATTTTTTTTACTAAAATTCTCCAAATTTATTTTATCCAAAAATATCACAAAATCAAATTGCACAAATTAATCAAAACAACTTTTTTTAAAAATTCGAATACCATGTACTAATAAATATATTCATTACTATATATAACTACTTACACAACAATATCAACAAATTTGAGATTCTTAATTTAATAAAGTTATTCGGTACTAAAAAAAAAAAAATACAGAAAATATCTACAAATCTGGAGGACGTCTCTGCGGATCACGAGGTGCAATCCCGGGCGTGAGCTCACCAACTGTCGATTGTCCCGCAAGAGATGGTGTAACGGGCGAAGGAGTCCCGAGAGGGGATTGTTGGTTTAGCAATTGTCCAGAAGGCGACAACGGACCAACCGTTGTCGCATTACCTGCAAGTACTAAAAATAATTAACCTACATAATATTATATGCAAATTTAAACAAGTAATGAGAACAAATTAAAAATAAACCTAAGTGTATACATAATATGAACCATACCTGCAGGCGCACTACTAACAGATGACGTACTACCGACGTGTGCAGGTGAAGACTGCTGAGCACCAGGGCATACGAACGATAATCCTGTAGAGGACATGAAGGCCTCAAAATGTCGCATGCGCTGCTCCATATCATCAATCTGTCGTATGCGCTGCTCCATGCTGTCAGCCCGCTCTCTCTCGGCCCGCACTATGCCCTCCAACTCCGCAATTTTGTGAGCAGCCCAATCCTGAGACGTGCCCTCGGCCGGTCCCCCCGTGTGCGGCCCCTATACGAGAAACAAGTCCCGCGAACAGGAGTAACGTTCGGCCCAACCTGCCGAACCCTACCCGCATACTCGGGTCGCCCAACCGCTTGCTCGTACGCGTCGTCAGGTGCCCAACGCACCGTATCTGATGAGACGGAGTCCGAGGCAGCAGGATCAGTGGACAAACTCTGTGTCATCCGCTCCTGTACGTCGTCAACATACAAAACAATGGTAATTAATAAATACTTTATCACACGCATAACTAATAATAATCGATAACCTATAACAGTAGCATACACATAGGTCCCGTGTCCGCTCGTTCAGGTAAGTGCCGTCTTTCCTTGTGTGCGTCTTCACAAACGACTCGGCGCGGGTGGGGGGCGTGCCAGATATAGATGCCTGTCGCCATGCAGTATAAATATATAACAAACATTAGATATTCATTTAACGTTAAGAAATAACAATTACGCACAAATAAGAATTAAGATTTTTACATATTGTTCCATACCTCATCGTGATTAAATCTGGCATAACTTTTGGACCCCAGACTATGGGGGATGTCTTGCTGCTCCCGCAGTCGCTTCATTCGTTCAGACCTCTCCTTTACATTGAACATTCCCAAAAAAAATGTCAGAATTGATACTTTTAATTACTTATGTGTTATGATTGAATGAACTGTTTATTAAAAAAACACAACATTATAGTAATACATTCAAAGACCTACATACCACATTTACTTTTGTGCACCACTCGTGCAGTACGTCCTCCACATCTGTTTGGTCATACTTATCAAAAAACGTCTCTGACATTCTCGCACGTATTGTCAATGGCGTGTCACCGTCTCGAATATTTAGCTGGGTCCTCAACTTCGACTTCCACGAACGGTGCTTACGGCCCATATCACCCCAGAATTCATTCTGTGCCAGGCGCTGGTCGACGGATACGGGTACATAAAATTCTTGCTGCACATTCAATCTAATGATTAATTTTAGCAGTTCAATAAAGAAAAAATCATCTTAACTTTAATTTCACAAAATACATATATTAGTTTCATACACATACCATTATGGCATCCCACATAGCCTGCTTAACCTGTTTATCTACCTTTCCCCATTTGTCCCGCAAGTGAATATGGGACCCGCTCCGTAACAGCTTGCCCGCAGCCCGTCTATAACGATTGCATGCTCGTCCCACTGGTTGTGTTGCAGCATTGTACTGCAACACAACTTTCTTACCCCTCGGGAGCACCCAATTTCTCTCAGGGTCCTTAATCACCTCAAAATATATGCTCCCGTCTGGGTTATACCCTAGTCAATAAATATAAAACGTTAATATATTAACACTAAATAACTTAATTATATCAATAAATAAAAAATTCAATTTAAATATTATACGAACTTACTAAATTAATTAGTTTATAATGATGTATACAAATGTACTTACCCATCAGCCGAATATGGTCGAACGCTATGTGCTCGGTCGCTGGGTCACCAGCATGCTCCTCGCCTGCCTGATCTTCTGGGTGATGCTCATCATCATGATCGTCATCCGAAGGCATATCCTGGGGGACATCATGTGCTAACTGATCAAGCCCCAACATCACATCATCCCCCTCGCGGGGCAGCTGGCTCTCCCCCACATCTGGGCCCTGACTCTCCCCAGGAAGCGGCAACTGGCTCTGTCCATAAACATGCATCTGGCTCTCCCCAGGTGCCGGCCCTGGCCCCCCGCCTGTGCCGACAGCTGTCCCGACCGCATACCCGGCAAAGGCATCCCCCCCCGCTGTGGCAGCGGGAATCTGTCATCCTGAGTCTCACTATCAGGGTTGACTGGCATAGTCGGTGTAAGGGGGTGTGGATAGTACAACGGAAATCTGCTCAGATCATGACACTCTCGCGCCCACCATCGATCAATATGACCCGGTGAGGTCAGCCCCATCTGCGAGAACGTCGTGTATGGAGAAAGAGAAGAAGAATATCCAGCTGAGCTCATCTGGGTAGGATCTGACCTGCTCATCCCCGCCGTACCCGGGGGCAATGGTCTATAAACCGCGTCCGGGTGGTGTGGCCACGGTGTAGTATGTAGTGCCGCTGACATCGCCGGTGTGGACGTAGGCGGGTATAGAGAAGGAGAATATCCAGCTGTGCTCGTCTGCCCGGGATCTGACCTGCTCATCCCCGCCGTACCCGGGGGCAATGGTCTGTAAACGGCGTCCGGGTGGTGTGCCCACGGTGTGGTATGTAGTGCCGCTGACATCGCCGGTGTGGATGTAGTCGTGCAAGGCACGGGTAGGCGTGGTGCAAGGCTGCGGTCTTGCCCACCATGCCTGATGCAGGAGGATCCGAGTCTAACGATGCTGATTGTCATATTGCACATTGATAGTGCTGAATTATCTGGAGTAGGCAGATCAGCGTAAAATTGGCAAGAAATCGTGATCTGGCTTAATTTGGGCAATTTCTGAGTGCTTGACAGTATTTTGGCCATAACTTTGGCTACGAGTATCCGATTCGCGCATATGACCCAACTTCAGAAAGCTTTATTCGGCGCGCACGTCATGGCTACCCAGCTACACTCGGTGTGCCTCGTTTAGAGCCCAAAATCCTCTGTTTTCCTTTCCAAAACCTTAATTTTAGATATATTTTTTTTCCTTTTATGGTAACTTTTCGTTTATCGTTTAGGAAGTGATTCTGAACTTGATTTGTGCCATATTTTTGGCAGTCGGCTTATTTTCTTCTATATTTATTTTTATTAAGGTTATTAGGATTTTGCTATTTTTGGTAATTTTTAGCTATAATAACTCAGTTTGTGGGCGTTTCTCGACATTCTTGATTATTGATATTTTCAGTAAAATTCAAAGATTGTCGTTGTGTTGGGATAATTTTCTGTTTTCTTCCTTGCAAATTGTCTATTGAATAGCCTGCAGAATAATCGTTATTCTGTCTGGCGTCATGATCTCTGCCAAATATAACAAATAAAAATCTTTTGGATGGTCCCAAAATGTTAATAATATATGGAAATATTGAAAGGAGAAGAGAGGTACAAGGGTGATAGTGAGAGCTTGACACATGCATGCTTGTTTTGGTGGCTCTAAATTAGTATCATGGATTAAGTTGTCTTTTTTCTTTGATATCAGTGAGGTGTCGAAAGTTCTTTAAATGCCTGATGATCTCTGCCAAATATAATCGCATAAAAATCTCTTTGGATGGTCCAAAATGTTAATAATATATGGAAATATTGAATGGATAAAGAGTACAAAGGGTGAGAGCTTGACACATGCATGCTTGTTTGAGACTTTGAGGTTACAAGTTCATGTTCTGGCTATCGATTATACTGGTTTAATTTCTACTTCTAATTGGCTGCAAAAATTGATAATTCTCAAAAAAAGAAAAAGAAAAAGAGAACATACACTGTTTTACAGTTTTATTTATTTTTTTGAAAATAATAATATAACTAGCTTGTTATATCAATCACTCGTTAATCTTTAGGGTTGACAATTTTTTACACGAACTCAACGTAAAATTAGCAGATTAAGGTTGAGAGGTTTGATTGACCGGTTTAATTAAATGGGTTGAATTAGGATTAACTTACATAATCTTGTACTCATATCTCGATATACGATCCAAATTCAACATGCAAACACAAATTGTCACCCTACAATCTTATATACTGACGAAAATGACTAACTTATTCATGAATTACCGAACAATTAAGAAAACATGTGAAGATTTTTTTATTGTTCCTTCTCCAACAAATAACAAATAAAAAATAAGTGGTTATTTTTTTAGTTTGCAACTTAATTTTGAGAATGAAAAGATGAATATGGGCAAAGGGGAGTAGTAGTGAGCATTGGACATGACCTGTTTCGCACGTATCTGCATGTGCGCCTGTAGAACATCCAACCCGTGCCAACACATAGAATCAACGTTGGGCCGGGGCTATAAAAGTCTCGCAACAAGTTCAAAACTTCAAATCCAATTCCAACCACCTTGTTTCATCTATTTTCTATAATACCATTTTTAAATTTTTGGACGAGTAATGCTAAGTTTCTAACTAAAATTTTTTTGTAATTATCTCATAATATCGATGTCACAATTTCAATCATTTTTTTTTTTTTTTTGATTTTTTTGATTTTTGATTTTTAATAAGAAATGATACAAAAGTTGATTAGTAGTGCCACGTGTCAGTATTGTGAGATAGTTGTAAGATAAAAAAATGTAGTTTCTAACTTTAATATATATATGTATATGGTTTTGGCTGTCCAAATGATGAACTCTAGCTATGCGGATATTGCAAATAACTGCATTCGCCTGTAAACCCCTACTCCACCGCTTCTCTTTGTCATTTCTCTCTATTCCTCACAGCTCCTTAGATTATATGAACAATATAAGAAATATTTGGTGATTTTTCACACAAACCAAACGCCCAAAAATGTTTTCCAAATCATTTTCAAGATTTCAAACAAACAGAGAAAAATAGCCATTTTTTTTTTTAAGAAAATGTTTTCAGCTTAATAGATTTTCTAACAAAAAAATATTTTATGTCAAAACAAATGAGCCTAAAGATTATAATTTTGTGATGTTGGCTAATAAGTGTTTTTTTTTTTCATAAGGATTCCATCTTTAAGAAAAAAAAAAATTAAAAAATAAGTAGTTGACAAAAGCGACAAACCTGGGGGAAGCTATTGCGATCCTGACCACAGACTTCACAATCGAACTTGATGTGCTTGATGATAGGAATGAATTCATGTTGGTGACCGTCGTCAGTATTAACCTGCCAACGATAGGCACATTCGATGTCAAGGTCGAAATCGCAACTATTGCAATGGTAGAAGAAGCATCTTTTGCAATATGCATGCTCTGGCTTTGGCGCTTGGAGAAGGAGGGTGTGGTTTGGAATCATAGGGTGCTCGCTCTGCGCATGACTTGTGGAGGAAGAAGGTGCAGTACTGAGAGCATTTGTAGGCAGGACCGCATACCGATTTATCGCACGCACCCAGAGCAAACAACTTTTTCTCGCCATCATTTTCCAACTCTTCCACAAAGATCAAGGGATGCTCTTCGTGGCTAAAATGTTGGACTGCC
>JAJPGS010002023.1:0-7500 GCA_028654335.1 Alnus rubra
AACGTAAGAACTCAACGGGATCCCCCTCGAATCAGACAAATAAAGAGGGGGTAAGTCCCGTTAAGTTCTTTTAAGTTCTTAATGATCAAAATATTTTATTCGTATAAATGAAAAAAATGAATCACTTTTTCCGATGTTTGAAAAAACCCCATTTCATTTCTTTCTGATGATGTTTTTGAAAAAGAAACTTCATTGATTCAGAACATCTGTCCCTTGATAGTATCTGTCGATACTTTCAAAGTTAAAAGAAAGAAAGAATCACTCGACCCCCCCCCCTTCGTTTTTTCTGGAGGACACAATCACAATATACCAATAATATATATATTTCTATATATTTATATTGATCAATTGATCAGATATCATGCAAATTCTTTCTATACTAATCGAACCTTACTCTATGTATTTTAGTATTTAATCAAAATGGAATTTTTGTTTATAAATTCATTGAAGAAGTTCTATTTGCTCAATAAATTTACCTCTATTTTTTTGTTTGTCCATTACTTACGTAATAAATCTAAAAAGGTTCTGATAAACCTGGAAAAATTTGAAACTAAAAATAGGATCTTTGATAAACAGAATCAAAAAGCATTATTATTTCAATACAAGAATTATTATTTTAATACAGATAAGGGCTATGGAAAATCCTTTTTTATTTTATTGTGTCCAGGGCTGGGAAGACGAATAAACCCTCCTAGAATCCCTTGTTCCCTTCATTTATACTTTACTTTATATTTTCCATTCACTTATCCTATGTTATGTTTTTAAGTATCTAGTCGAATTTGATTCTATTCGAATAAAAAACTATTAATACATTCTATGACATTTCAATATTGAAAATAATGACATAATCATACCGCTCGAATCTCATTTTTGGATTGAAAAAAAAAACAAAAAAAAGAAAAGTCAAGTAGTCTTCTTCACAATATACATACTATGATAGTAGGTACAAGTAATTACCGAACTCTGGTCTAAAAGGAAAAACTAATATAAAAAAGCAAAAGGCTTTCATAATTTTTTTGATTATACATAATTATATAATTTTATATAATTGCCAACAAAAATTTGGTTCTTTTTACAAACTTTATGTTGATAAATCCGCGGATCTAGAAATTCATTTCGGACAATTGAACCTTCTCAAACTGTTTCTTTTTAAGAACCAAAAATATTTGTGCCAAAATAACAGATGCCAAGAAGAACAAAAGGCCTTGGACACGTAATGGATCTTGAAGTACGATTTCCGCATCCCCCTGACCAAATCCACCCACATTAGGATTACTCGTTAATGGTTGATCAAGTTTGATAGATTCGCCCTCTGAAACAAGAAGTTCCGGTCCTGGGGGGATAATATCAACCACTTGACGTCCATCCGATGCATCCACTATGTTTATTTCGTATCCTCCTTTTTCTTTTCGTATAATTTTGCTTACTATACCCGCTGCTGTAGCATTATAAACATTATTGTTACTTTTGCTACCGTCGGGATAAATCTGACCCCTTCCCTGTTCCCGCCTACGTATATGGGATATTTTAAGAAGTGAACATCTTTCTTAGTAGCGGGGTCTGGGGAAAGAATAGGAAAGGTGACTTCGCTATATTTCTGACCAGGAACAGGACCTATCACAAGAATATTTTTTTTATTAGGGCGATAGTTCTGAAAAGACAGATTGCCTATCTTTTCTTTAATCTCGGGCGAAATACGATCGGGGGGGGCTAATTCAAACCCCTCAGGTAAAATAAGAACAGCCCCACATTCAAAGCCCCCTTTTTCCATTAGCAAGAACTTGTTTCAGTTGCATATCATAAGGAATTCGAACAACTGCTTCAAATACAGTATCAGGAAGTACCGCTTGTGGAACCTCGATATCCACGGGTTTATTAGCTAAATGGCAATTGGCACATACAATACGGCCAGTCGCTTCTCGTGGATTTTCATAACCCTGCTGTGCAAAAACGGGATATGCATTTGAAATAGGTGCCCTAGCTATTATATATATTATGAGCGATATGGAAATGTATCGAGTAATCTCTTCCTTTATCCAAGAAAAAAGGGTATTTATAGTTTGCATGGTTCAATCATTGGTATCGAAAATTTATACAATAAAATTAGGTAGGTTCCTAGTCTAGTATAGTTCCCTATCTATGATTCTGCTATTTACTAAAAAAATGTTAATGGAATATAGGAGGAATCCCTTGTATGAGTAGAAAGAATAAGTACAATTTTTAATGTTTTGCTTATGTACAAAGTAACAACCATTATAATTTGATCAGTGAATCATTTTTCAGTCATTCATTGAATGAAAAATCACTACAAGTGAGGGAGATACACGATTTAAATAACGGAAGATCCAATATTTAAAAATTGTATCTAGAATGACCGGAAAAGTGGAAACAAGACCGGATATAATTTGATCGTTATGAGCTAATCCAAAATCTTTGTAGATAGAGCCAATCATTAGTTCCCAACCGTGGGGCGAATGGAATCCTATACATAAATCAGTTAATAAAAGAATTGAAAAAGCTTTTATTGTGCCGCTTAAGTTATATAGGAATTCTTGAACCCAAGAGTTAAGAATAACAAGTTCGTCATTACCTAGAATAGAATAACCACTTAGAATAACGAAACAGATTATATTTGTCGAAAAGTTAAAATCGTATGGATACAATCTGCATTGTGTATCTTGATCAATTGGATCGTTTCTTTGTAGATTCCGATACGAAGCTTTTCTAGATGTGTTTCCGGGTATTCCTTTATCATTTCGTCCAGGAGGAAGAGTTCCTCTAATTCTATTAATTTTTTTATAATACTCTTTTCTTGAATATCATTCAAGAAAATTTCGGATTGCCTAGTATCGCACCAATTAGTAACCCAAGATTCCAGACTTTTAGTAAATGAGAGAGAGATACACCAGGGCAAAAATACTATAGATGCAAAATATAGAAGGGGAATGGATGCTTTCTTTTTTGCCATTTTTTCGTCTTTGAATTTTTAATAAACTCACCTCATTCGTCGACTCCATATGATATTAACTAATATTCATATCAAGGATAGGTTCTATTACAAGTCATCGAGCCCATGAATCTATTCCCTGCTTTTTTGTGTGTATGATTCAGTGGTTAGTACTTGAATTTAGAAATAATACAGAAATGGAATAAGAAAGAGTCCACTTCAAATTCGCACTTCCAATTCGACTAAAGATATTGTTTTCAAATGTATCATTTGCTAAAATTCGAAGAAAGTGCCTCCTTTCGATAAATAAATGCACAAAAGCGCCCCTTCAAGTAATGAATATTATTCGGATTTTGAAAGGAAAGAACTCTCTTTCTATCAAAATATAAAATTTTTTGAAAAAAAAAAAGCATTCACTATTTTCAGTTCATTTTTCAAAATACTTCAATTGGTACACGCAAGAAATAAGCCAATTCAGCAGCTTTTTGCTCAATTTCTCGTGGAGTCAAATTCTCATCAGTACGAGTCAAGGGAATAGCCCCATGGCCTCTGATTTCCATATAAAGGACACGACGAGCATAAATACCCTCTTTAACTTCTATTCTGATGGACTGGATGTCTTTCATAAGGAATTGAAGTAAGATGCGACGATTTTTTCCAGGAAATCCCAACGAAAAATACACACTATTCCTTCTTTTCTATCGAATCGATCATAACCACTACCTACATTCCACGAAATTGTGCACCACAAATAGGAGCTAATAAAGAGACCCGCAATCCCGTAGAAAGACATCACGATCCCCTGTGGAAAAAAAATGATTTGTGGAGACGGAAATAAAGATATAAAATTCCTACCAAGATAACTGGAAATTCCAACAAATAAAAACCCTAATGAACCTAAAAAAGGATAAAGGCCCAGCAGAAATTACTTGTTTTTCGAGACCCCGCTATAAGTTCTATCCATATATGTTCTGATCGCCAATTCATACTAGATCTAGTTGCATTTTATTGAAATTGAGAGAATAACCCAAATGAATTTGACTTTTTTTGTGTGTTTCCGAAGTAACTCTCATCAACTAGCACTATTCCGATGTGAACTTTTCGGAGTAATTCATCGAATTGCTTAGATCTAAAATAATAACATCCACTTCGTATGATTCCCTATAGATATCTACATATGGATACATTAACTTTACATTTCAGACATTCGCCTCGATCCCGATTTTTTTCAAATAGCTATAATTCATTTACGCATATATCATGTTTGCGCATGCATAATAGCTTATGCTCGGGGGAAACCACATCAAATATTTTATTCTAATAAAAAGATATCTGTGTTATGGTCTAAGTCTAAGTCTTGAAAAAAAAATAGATGAGATTTGGCCCATCATATCTATATCTAAAAAATCTTGTTTTTTTGAACATGAAGAAATAAAGAAGCCATCGCAATTGCCGGAAATACTAGGCCCACTAAAGGCACCAAAATAGAGGGTAAGGTATTGAGAGTTGTCATAAAATGGATACCTGGATTTAATATTTGTACCTGTTATTGTTATAAAGGTCTCGTATAATCATTATAATTATATATAATTATACTAAGTATAGCTAAACTAAGTGAGTATATGTGAGTACATAATATATATAAAGTAATAAAGTAATATAAATATAATAATAAAAAATAGAATAAGAATAATAAATATATAAAGAATAATAAATATTAAAGAATAATAAATATATAAATAAAAATATATAAAAAAAGAGAAAAATTTAGAAATATAATTTTAAATTTTATAAATATAATAAAATAAGTTAGAAATATAAAAATATAATAAAACAAGGAATGTAGAACTAACTAAATAGAATTTTTCACCTTTCTACATTAAATTCTACATTAAATATATATTATATTATATATTCTACATTAAATATTATATATATGTACGAGAATCTCCTTTTTATTATCTTGTTTTTGTCTAAAATTTAATAAACTTGAATAAAATAAAGAAAGAGTTTTTTACAAATTCCCGAAAAATTTGTTATAATTCGATCCGATAATAGGGATTATTAGTAAAACTGGGGATTCTCAAAAATATAGAATCTTGCCTCTTTCTATACTTTTCAATTTTCTATATGTGAATTATATACACATAAGAAGGGAACGTGAAATTCTCGTTTTATTCGCCTTGCCTAATTTTCATTTCGCGGAAGAGAGAATTCTTTCTTTTTTTGTTTGATAGAGGTTTCCTGATTAGTAATCAGGAATATCGGTAAAAAAAATTATTCGCATAATTCTTTTTACAATTAAATCTTATGTTACCAAATGTTATCAAAGTAAAAATCAATTCTTCGGATTTGATTTTTACTTTGATTTCTATAAACTAAATAACTACTTGTTCTACACACAAAAAAATAATTTCTATTTTTTCTTTTTTTTATTAAGCATCTACTTGATTGAATTTTGATTCAGAGGAAAGAAAGCATGGAGCTGAAATAACTCATTCAGAACGCCTTTTAAAAGATTACGCGGTACGATTGGATCGAATAGGCCCTTATGGAATAAATATTCAGCCGCTTGTGAGCCCTCAGGTACTGTTTTATTCAATGTTTGTTCAATTACTCTTTTACCCGCAAATGCAATGTAGGCATTGGGTTCAGCAATAATGATATCCCCAACATACCAAAACTAGCTGTTACCCCACCAGTAGTAGGAGATGTAAGGATTGATACATAAAATAACTTTTTATTTACTTGATAATCATATAAAGCGGAAGATATTTTAGCCATTTGCATCAAGCTCAAACTTCCTTCTTGCATGCGTGCTCCTCCAGAAGCACACACTAAAATAAGAGGTAAAAATTGATTGGTAGCATATTCGATCAAACGGGTGATTTTCTCGCCAACTACCGATCCCATACTACCCCCATAAACTGAAAATCCATAATCCCAATTGCTACGGGAATACCATTTAGTCGACCTGTGCCTGTTTGAACAGCCTCAGTTAATCCTGTCTTTCTTTGATAAGAATCAATACGATCTTTGTAAGGTTCCTCTTCTAAATGAAATTCAATGGGATCCAGAGAGACCATGTCTTCATCCATTGGAGCCCAAGTACCTGGATCAACCGAAAGCTCGATTCTATCTGAACTACTCATTTTCAAATGATGTCCACAGTGTTCGCAAATATTCATTTTTGATTTCAAAAATTTCTTATAATTTAATCCATAACAATTTTCGCATTGAACCCACAAATGCCTGTATTTTGGAGTCACATCTAGATCATTAGAACTTTCTCTTTCTGTTATAGTTAAATCACTACCATCCGGGCTCGGGTTTATACTTGAACTCTGGTTTTCACTACTATTTCTGCTTTCATCAAAAATTATGCTTTCATCAAAATGTAACTATAAATGTAACTGTCACTATAATTGTCAATACCACTTAAAATGTAACTATCAATACAAATTTGAGAACGAAAAAAACTGTCAATACAACTATTAATGTGGTTTTTCCAACTATATTTAGTATCATATATGTAAGGATCATAGTGGGGATCGTCACTATTAGATACACTATTCAAATAACTAAAATTCCGATAATTACAAAAAGAACTTTCTAGTTCACTTAGAAAAGAATGATCATTGTCAATCTCAAAAATTTGATTTTCAATATCAAAATATATGAAATAACTGTCCCTATTATTATCCCTAACTAAAAAGTATCATCGGGTATGAAATTCTGAATGTCTCTAACGCCGACTAAATGATCAACATTACTGTAACTAGAATTGTCACTATCGCTCCAACTAAGAGTGTTTTTATCTATATCATTTGTAATCGGGTCTTCACTTACACCGGTATTTTCAATAGGACCAAAACTATCCATTGATTTACTTAGTCTACACCCGTATTCTAACTTTTCTTTGGACAACATCGAATTGAACCACCCTTTTTCCATAAAGCCTTTTTGCCCATATTCACATGAAAATACAATAGATGAATAGTCATTCGATAAAAAATCATTTGAATATTTCATTTACTAGCAGAATATGCATATAAATCCAATTACTAGGATTATATTAACAAAAAACAAGTAGGTGTTGAAAAAAAAATGATTATCTTTTGTGAGAACCAGGAGTATCACTTAATATGCTGGAATCTTTTTTTTTCATTTTTAAATTTTAAATAGTGATCCCACCGTGTTTCTTGTATAAAATTAACATCGAAAAAGAAATAATTGTTATATCCTATGAATAGAAAGAACTTTTTCGTAAAATCTCGTCTACTAATAAGTTTCTAGTCCAACACAGAACGAAAAGGACAATATACGGGATGGGTAGAAGAAGTTGTGATATGTGGCTCGATCCATGATCGGAAACTACGGGATATAAAAGAAGACACCAACCCTAAGGATCCATAGAATTCATTGTGGACCCAACACAACAAAAAGCGTTTAAGTTGTTTTGTTTTATATATATATTTTTTTATTTAAGATCCTGTATATCTAGATAAGTATGTATCTATAAAATATATACAAATATGTACCATAGTATCTTT
>JAJPGS010002023.1:17500-20000 GCA_028654335.1 Alnus rubra
CTCAAATTATAATAATTAAGTAAGATTATAATGTAGAATAAGATTCTAATCTAATTAGAATTATTAAATTATTTTTAGAGTATTAATCGTTATGTTCTATAATCTATTCATTCAAATATTTCTTTTAAATTCTATTCTATAATTCTTTTCTATATTTATATTCATTATGAAAACTAAGAATGAACAGTTAATAACTAAGATCCCAGTAGTTTACTAGATTCCTATATATGTACAATTTTTGTTATGTGAGCCCGCTTAGCTCAGAGGTTAGAGCATCGCATTTGTAATGCGATGGTCATCGGTTCGATTCCGATAGCAGGCTTTTCTTTATTTGTTTGATTTTTTCCATAACATAATTGATAATGTGAAATCAAAGAATATTGAAAAGGCTTCTTTCCCCTTTTTTCCAAGAGTCACCGATCTACTGTGTCGTAGGAACCTACAATTCTAACTAATAAATTAGAGGAGCTCGATCTCGGTATAACAAATCAAGAAAAGAATCTTTAGTTTTTTTTAGACCTATACAAATACAATAAGGTCCGGATATTTATACAATTCATCTAATTATTCTTTGTGGTACAATACTTTAGTAGATTTCGCTTTATTTATTATCATTTAGTTTAGTTTTAATTTAAGTTTATGAAATCTCAATAAAAAATAAAATAAGGAGTCTTTATGTCGCGTTACAGAGGGCCTCGTTTCAAAAAAATACGCCGTCTGGGGGCTTTACCGGGACTAACTAGTAAAAGGCCTAAAGCCGGAAGCGATCTTAGAAACCAATCACGTTCCAGTAAAAAATCTCAATATCGTATTCGTTTAGAAGAAAAACAAAAATTGCGTTTTCATTATGGTCTTACAGAACGACAATTACTTAAATACGTTCGTATTGCCGGAAAAGCCAAAGGGTCAACAGGTCAGGTTTTACTACAATTACTTGAAATGCGTTTGGATAACATCCTTTTTCGATTGGGTATGGCTTCAACTATTCCCCAAGCCCGCCAATTAGTTAACCATAGACATATTTTAGTTAATGGTCGTATAGTAGATATACCAAGTTATCGCTGCAAACCCCACGATATTATTACAGCGAGGGATGAACAAAAATCTAGAGCTCTGATTCAAAATTATCTTGATTCATCCCCCGTGAGGAATTGCCAAAACATTTGACCCTTCAACCATTCCAATATAAAGGATTAGTCAATCAAATAATAGATAGTCAATGGGTCGGTTTGAAAATAAATGAATTGCTAGTTGTAGAATATTATTCTCGTCAGACTTAAACCTAATTAAAATAAAACAAGAAAACAAGGGTTCGGACAATTTTTCCCTTTTCGCCTAAGCAAAAAGACCCACCAAAGTAAGGAGTTTGATACGGGGATTTTTCTCCCATTCATGGATCACGGATCGGTAGGGAGATTTTCATTCCCTGTTGTCTACTCTTTCCAGTATTTTATTTTCTGTACTGCAGAACATAGGAATAAAGAATCTATATCAAAATAAAAGAAAGGTTTAACTTAACTGTTGGAATAATGGTATCCATTGTTATTTGCTTTGATACATTGCTGTCAATAAGATTGGTGAATTAGGTGAAAGGTACGGAAAGAGAGGGATTCGAACCCTCGGTAAACTAAAGCCTACATAGCAGTTCCAATGCTACGCCTTGAACCACTCGGCCATCTCTCCTACATAATGATTATGGCCCAGAAACCGAGTGAATAGTGAGTCATTCAAATTAGCATATTAGATTTTTTGATAGTTAGAATTGACTGTACGTACCTATCAAAAAATATAGAAAACTTGTCATCAAAGAAAAACCCTTCCTTCTAAGGGGGGGGGGATAAAGATAATCTTTTTGTGAAAAACTAAAAAAAGAGATATATCTATTCATTTCATTTTTGCGAAGAGGACGCTCCCATCTTTTTCCAATAGTTATTCTTTTTACTTACAATATTTATACCAAATTAAATCAATGAATTAGAACGAATCGATTGATCTATTTTTTTTTTATTTATTTTTTTTATGTTATTTCGTACTGTACAATTTCTTTGTTTGTGGGATCATTTTCTCACAAGAGGTAAGTAAAAGAAATTATAGAATGGATTGCTACCTATGCCCAGATCTCGGATAAATGGAAATTTTATTGATAAGACCTTTTCAATTGTAGCCAATATCTTATTACGAATAATTCCGACAACTTCAGGAGAAAAAGAGGCATTCACCTATTACAGAGATGGTGCGATTTGATGTTTTTTTTCTTTACCGCTTTCAGTCTTCGGAGAAAGATACATTATTTGGGAGAGAAAGAAAAAAATTATTGAAATAAATCTACGCTTAGTGTGAAGGTGAAGTTTGTAAATAAAACAATTCCTTCTGTCGTGTATCCCCGATTAATGCAGCCTCAGATGCTTCAATTGTCGATTCTAGTATTGAGCGAAAGGTTACACCTATGGGTTAGGTCAACCCTACTCCACTAGTACCAATAGGCAGCATAGGGGAAGAA
>JAJPGS010002024.1:0-25942 GCA_028654335.1 Alnus rubra
TCAACCAAATCCGTTTGGCAATTGCTACAAAATAATCCATTTCATCCCTGTTGAACCGGTTTAGGCAAAGCTGGAAAATTTCCATAAAAGAAAGATCAACAAAAGCACATTTCTGAAAAATAGAGTGGCCTACATTCCACACATCCTTGGCTGCAGGGCAGTACCAAATTGCATGGGCTGTAGTTTCCTCTTCTAGATTACATCAAGGGCATTTGCTATCTTCAATCACCCTTCGTCTGAGAAGATTCTTTCTAGTAGGGAGGATATCATTGCAAGCACGCCACAAGAACATTTTAACCGGGTTTGGAACTTGGAGGTTCTAAAGAGAGCGCCAAACATTAGTGCCCTTCTCAACTTGAGAGGTTTGACCTTTTTCTTTCTATAATTTTAAGGCCTAGATGATAAGTACTCCTTATAGAAAAATTTCCATTCTTCTTGGTACCTAACCAAATGAGGCGATCTGGAGGCAGGTTCAGGCTAAAAGGGATTGAAGCTATCACACTAGCTTCTTCTGGATTGAATGTGGCTTGCAACAAAGACACATTCCAGCTTTTAGAATCCTTACCAATGAGAGCATGGGCCCAGTTTTCTACCAAGTGCAAAGCTGTTAAGGATTGAACTGTGTAAGTGATGGGAGTGGGGATCCATCTATCCCCCAAATATTAATGCTTGCACCATTTCTAACTCTCCAAACAAGGCCCTGTTACAAAAATTGTGAGCTGAAAAAAATACTTCTCTAAACATAGGAAGGATGTCTTTCTAAGGAGGCCTCCAAAAGACGAATTTGAAAAATAATTTGCTTTTAGAATGCTACACGTGAGTGAATAGGGGGTTTTGGCAAAGTCTCCATCCTCGCCTTAGGCCAAGGAGAGCCTTGTTGAAACAATTGAGATCCCGAAAGCCTAAACCTCCAATCCTTTTTGCTCTACCTATTTTTTCCCAACTCATCCAATGAATCCCTGAGGAATTGCCATATGCTTCCACCAATGAAGCGGTGCTCTTGTGACAACACGAGAGAAAGCAGCGCTCTCGTGTAAACATGCTATGTCTCAATGAAAACTGTATAGTCATTTGTAATGTCTCTCCAACCTAAAATTGCATCAATATTCCTTCTAAACTATTAAAAATTTGCAATATTACCCATAATGACAAAAATATTCTTATTAAGAAAATTCTTAAAAAACAAAAACACTAAAATTTTTTTAGTTTAAAGGGATATCGATGGCATCTTTTTTTTTTTTTTTTGTTGAAATAATAACATCTTTGGCAGGGATTTGATTATTTTATTTTATTTTTTCTGTTTTTGAACTAGTTGATGAGTTCTTCAATCCCAATCAAATAAAACATGCTAACCTAAATGTCGGTAAAATATGGCGACCCAAACTTACTGACTAAAAATTGGTTTATGTCCTGCATAGTCATTACGTTATAAAACAACCAAATCATGTCATACAAATTTCGCTACAACTAGAGATGAAAACTCCATACTTTTATTCTTTTCCCAAAACACATTTTATTTTCTTATATATATATATATATATGGGGAAAAGACACTTTGTGATGTGAACCCCGTCAAGAATAACGAGACCCAACAACGAAAGGGAACCCAGACCGTTCGCTCGTGCTCTCGTAACCGGCCCAATTGGTACTTGAACGAGATCCTTCGAAGCGGTGCCTTGATCTCCATCACTTTGCCCCTCTGATTTATCCACGTTGTGGCAATATACCCCCCAATGTACAAAAATTTAGATATGACCCCCCCGAACTTGCCAACGCGTGGCAAAAAATACAATCCGTCCATTCGCCCGTCTGTTTGGACGAAAAGTCGGTCACGTGCAACGCACATGACCGTTTAATGCATTTATCCTTCCAAAAACACCCCCATCCCATCAGCTCTTAAATGAAACGGTGTGTTTTGATTTTAAAACAACGTCCAACAAAGACCACACTCGCATGGCACTTTCACAGAAATGCTTTGGATAAAGCTCCATCAATGGCTTCCTCACTCCGTCAATGCTTTGGGTGAAGATTTTCGACCCAGTTGCTTTGCTTCCTTGTTCGAGAAAGCCACGAATTCTATTGGTTCATTGCAGAACCGTCCGAGAAACGTATTCAAACGTCCTAACCTCATAGTCCCTGTTAAAGAAAACTTTCACGCTTTCACCATAAGCCGAACCAAGACCTTGCTGACAACCATTTTTTTTTCTCTTTTGTTAAACCTCCTCAGTCATTGCACCACTTAATCGGATCACACACAAGCCCCCATATCATCGATCACATCAGCCATTGATCCAAGCACTTTCTTTAGTTCCTCAGGAAGACAACCTTTGACAAACCCATTTGTCTTTCTAACCATGGTGCTTCAATACTACGAGGAATTGTAACAAAGTTCAGCCTAGCTATGACACAAACAGAGAAGATTATCATTTCTAAGGTTGTACAAACAGAAAATAAGCTAGCCATGCAACCCATGGTTTTGTTTGCCGGATCCGTTGTTTGTTTGCATGGTTTTCATGTGCCCACGTGGCACATGTTTTTGTGCCCACGTAAGGGCCCACGTAGCATAATACCAATATCTTTGATTGTATGATCTGTGCCTATTCCATCTGTACAAGCTTTCATTGCTGCAGCTGTACGTGTAGCCTTGATTATTTTAGTTTCCTAATCTGTAGATTGCAGCTTGAGGAGCAATGCTAAGATCATTGACAACTTATTCCTCAAGTGCAGTAGCTCTTGATGAATCTGCTGCTCTAGGAAAACTTACCTTGACATAAAAAAACATTCTCCACGTCCTCTGTTTCATGTTCAAAAAACAGAGCATGACAGATTGCTGTTGTGTATAGTTTGGTTTGCAGCATTGTTTGTATTTTGACTATGAAGATCATGTTGCTGCTCAAAATTAATATTTCAAGGTTTGATTGATAAAATATATTCACTCGGAAGGAGGGGTCCTGTTGTATATTAGAATGTCCGAGGCTATGCCTTTCTTCAACATATTCATTCCAAAAGCTACTGGGATGAGATCTTTTCAAGGAAAGGTCCAATTGCGGCAAATAATCAAACTCGCCTATGCCTTCACTACTGCCGTTTGGATAGTTACGAAATGCTCCAATCAAGTCAATGGCTTCTCTAGAAGAGTTGACAAGGGCTTAATTATTGTCACAATCCTCATTGCCAAGAGTAATTGTGATATATATCATCCTTGGAGGTGTCCACCACTGACTTAGACATGTTCAAATGTTAGATGCATCCCACGGGACAGAAAGATTAGAGATATTTACCCCCAGCTTCACTCTCATGCACAAGCAATTTCTGCAACTTCCACGTGTTTGGATTCTTCATGCTGGTGAGGGCGGTGGCAATGGGCGAGACACTAGTATATGTTGATGGAGAGGTTCGACTTCGAGGGTATGCTGAGGGCCGTAGAGAAGTATCCAGTCTCCTACATGCCAGTGTCGTCACCGCTCGTCGTACCGAATGAGAAAACTAGGAGCATCACGAAAAGAAGGGAGAAAGTTGTAGAATATTTCATGTTGAGACGGAAACGTGAACAACAACAATTCAGCTTAACATCAAAGTAATAGAAAACTATAGAGATTTCTCTAGCATATATAGCAAAGCGCAAGCTTAATATATTTTTGGCGAATACCGTAATTTTTTGAGAAAGATATAAAAATAAATAACAATTTAAGAAAAAGTTAGATGAAAAATAAAACACTTATCAGGAAAGGAAAAGGAAAAACGAAAAAAACCTTAATTCCTAGTTTATTTTTATTTTTATTTTTTGTGGTTGAAGTCAAAAACATACCCTCGATTCAATCTTTTATTTCTATTCACTAAACAAGGATTGTAAGAGGTAAAGATTTTACACAACGATATAAAAAAATTCAATAGAAAGAAGTTGAGTGGTAGAACTCTATTCTCCATTGATTACAATACTAAAAAACATACTATCATTTCCTTTTCTTTTTTCTTTCATTTCAGGACTAAACAATGACTACAATATTCGAAGAGATGTGTATCGTGTTGTGGTTGTAATGAAAAAACCAATAATAAGAATCTGTAAAAGAAAATTATGATGAACATCGGAATTGTATGCGTCACACGACAAGAATTTATTTATTTATTTATGGTTGAAAGTTAAAAACCTTAGCCTCAATTCAATATATTATTTTATGATAATTAAACAAGGAATTGTAAGTGTTAAAATATTTTACACAACAATATAAAGAAATTCAATAGAAAGAAGTTTGAATGGTATGAACTCTATTCTCTATTGCATATATATATATATATATATATAAAACCTACTATGATTGGCCTTTTTCTTTAATTTTAGCACAAAAAAGAGACTACTATATTCAACGAGATTTAATATTCTAATGTATACACATGTAACAAAAAGAAAAAGAAAGAAGCATTGAAATAAAGGATGGAACGAAGTACCGAATGAGAAAACTAGGAGCGTCACGAAAATAAGGGAGAAAGTTGTAGAATATTTCATGTTGAGACGAAACGTGAACAACAACAATTCAGCTTAACAACAAAGTAATAGAAAACTATAGAGATTTCTCTAGCATATATAGCAAAGCGCAAGCTTAATATATTTTTGGCGAATACCGTAATTTTTTGAGAAAGATATAAGAAATAAATAACAATTTAAGAAAAAGTTAGATGAAAAATAAAACACTTATCAAAAAGGAAAAGGAAAAAGGGGAAAAAAAAATGAAAAACAAGATATTCAAACACGGAAGACAGCGAGACAAAAGAATATGTGAATAAATCCAAAAAATGAAAACAAATAATAGAGTATGGAAGCATATTAGTGCAACAAGGAAAGACCGTGTATTAGATGATAAATTAAGCCACGGTAATGGCTAGAAAATATGAGAATATTGATCTTCTATAGAAAATGAAATATAAAAGATATGGAGCTAATTAAAACTGTTTGTCAAAATAATGTTCTATTTTCTTTTTCTAGAACTTAAAGCCTTTGTTGTTGCATGTTAAAGGGAAAAAAAAAATAAAAAATGTCATGTCCATTTAGGTAAAAGAAGATAAAAACAAATACAAATAAATCGATAGAAAATTATTTTATAGCAAACAATCTCGATTATTTTCCTTGAAAAGCTTGTAAAAGTTTTCTTTTAAAAAAAAGAAAAAAGAAAAAAATTCTTTTTCGAATAACCAAGTTCGTTTACTTTTCTTTACTCCCCCATTTAATTAATGTCTTTTATGATGCCCACACACCATTCATTTTACGCTTTCTCCAACCCCAATCGTCATTCGTATTTGGATCTGGATATTTGAAGGTAAACGATTTCAAAGAGAGAAATAAATTCCCGAATAGGTTATGGAACTGAAGAAATCTGACAAGAATGGTAAAATGAGTTATAAAGAGGGAAACAAATTTGACTTACAAGAGTTGGTGAAATAGTTCATAAAATGAAACCCTCAAATAGAATAAAGAAATACGTTAGTGGAATAATGAGAAATTGTATCTATAAATTAACGAAAAATATGTTACAGAAAAAGAAAGAAAACAATAGACTATTGACCATAAACAAAATATGCAGTTTTTTTCCTTTAGAAAGTAATGACTTAAATAAAAAATATTGTTCGAAATAATCGTCTTCTTGTTTGGCTTTTCAAATTATTACATTTTATGCTGCATAATAAAGAAACAATTGAATATCATGGCTAGAAGGTAAAATAACATACATAGATCTAAAAAAAATAAAAAATGAGTGTATTTACTCTAGAAAAAGTTAGATTTTGCTTCCTTAAAAAGTAATGGCTTTAAATTTTTAGACAAACTTCTTTACAAAATAATCCTCGCTGAATTTATTTCTTAAATTTGTTCGTGGTTTTATTCGACTTTCTAATTCACTTCGACCACAGACGACGTCATCGTTTGGAAGGGATCGTGATATTATGTAAATTTGTTTGTCTATCACTTCATACGATTATGACGACATTGTAGTCTAACTATACGTTTTATGCTTTTAAGTGTAAAACTATTTGAATTATATCTAAGAACAATGCTATATATGTCAGCCCCATGTTCACCTTGTGCTCCACCCAAAATTGATGTGGCTTTTTAAATCAGCATTTGAACTAAACCCTAAACCCTTTTTTTCATAAAAAAAAAAAAAAAAAAAAAAAAGGAAAAGAAAAGAAAAAGAACAAACTGTAAGGATTTAGGTGTTGGTCAAAATTTAACAGAATTTGTGAAAATATCCATCCCTGGATCGTTTGTTTATTTTTCTTTCTTTGAAAAGAGAAAATTGATCGTTCACACCTAAGGAACAACATTGGTGATTTAAATAACCACATCACTTTTTGGGAGACACAAGGTGGACAATAGGGTGGCACTTAGAATTACTCATGTTTCTCGATATATTAGAATTATACATGTTTCTAATTATATTCCTGTAGTAAAATGTTATTATTTCTTTCGTAAAAAATAAAATAGCGTTTATTCAGTTGTGTTACACTTTCTCTTCTTTCGCGCACAACCCTTATCCTTCGTTTGCAAGTGGATCGTGGATTAGTTTCGATTTTTCCCTTGATATCAAAATATCGATAATGAAAATAATAGTGCTGGTTAATGCCTTGTTAGGAATTTCTCGTGATTGTTACTTGTTATTACAATTTATTTTGGACTGAACATTTATCAGTTGAAAATATTGTGTTTGAATATTTGTTTTCCATAAAATGCTATAAAAGGTTGTTGAAAATAGCATATATTTGCTTCATTCATTCAAATTTATTCTCAACAACAACTATCTCCCCCACCCACTTCCATTTTCATCTTATTTCATTTATTTCTTTCATCTACTTGAGACCAAATCGATACATTGGTTAAGCAATCAAAGGTAACCCTGTTTCATGAGGTTGAGGGGGTTTAGTTCTTCTTCGTCAAGCAACAAAACTTGCGTCGTAAATGCAACAGCATTGGGTTGGCTCCATACATTTAAACCGAGTCCCCTTGCCATAACCGTCCTCACATTTTGTCCTGCAAGTATCAGGAGTACAGTTTGGAATCGAGCCGCACTTACTACGCACGCCTAAACCAGTTGCCGCTATTCAACAAAAACATATTGAATTAAGCAACATACGAAATTATTTCATTACAGTGCTATAATACTTAGATCCTATCATTACACGGTGAAGAAAAAAACAGCAATTAAAAAATAAAAAAAATAATTAATGAATTTATTGTTTCAATCAATTGTGTACGACTACTTTTAACAATACAAATGCCACTGAACTCTCTAGCTAAGCTATCAACCCTCAAGTTTAAAATAAATACATCGAGAACATATAAAAACCCTTCTACGTATAAAGAAATTCAACAAATAGAAGTTTTAATGTTAAGAACTGTATTCTCTATTGCATATAATACAAATAATAATAAATAAAAAAAACAACTATCATTTACTTTTTTCTTTTATTTCAGCACTAAACAGTTACTATTATATTCGAAGAGATTTGTATCGTGTTGTGAGGTAAAAAAATAACCAATAATAAGAATCTGTAAAAGAAAATTATAACGAACATCGAAATTGAACGCGTCCCACACCAAGAAATTTTTATTCCTGATTTTTATTTTTATTTTTATTTTTTTGTGGTTGAAAATCAAAAACCTTACCCTCGATTCAATCTTTTATTTTCTGTTCACTAAACAAGGATTTGTAAGCGGTAAAAGATTTTACACAACGATATAAAAAAATTCAACAGAAAGAAGTTTGAGTGGTAAGAACTCTATTCTCCATTGAATACAATACTCAAAAAAAATACTATCCTTTCCTTTTCTTTTTTCTTTCATTTCAGGACTAAACAATGACTACAATATTCGAAGAGATGTGTATCGTGTTGTGGTTGTAATGAAAAAACCAATAATAAAAATCTGTAAAAGAAAATTATGATGAACATCGGAATTGTATGCGTCACACGACAAGAATTTATTTATTTATTTATTTTATGGTTGAAAGTTAAAAACCTTAGTCTCAATTCAATGTCTTATTTTATGATAATTAAACAAGGAATTGAAAGTGTTAAAAAATTTTACACAACAATATAAAGAAATTCAATAGAAAGAAGTTTGAATGGTATGAACTCTATTCTCTATTGCATATATATATATATATATATATATATATAAACCCTACTATGATTGGCCTTTTTCTTTAATTTTAGCACAAAAAAGAGACTACTATATTCAACGAGATTTAATATTCTAATGTATACACATGTAACAAAAAGAAAAAGAAAGAAGCATTGAAATAAAGGATGGAACGAAGTACCGAATGAGAAAACTAGGAGCGTCACGAAAATAAGGGAGAAAGTTGTAGAATATTTCATGTTGAGACGAAAACGTGAACAACAACAATTCAGCTTAACAACAAAGTAATAGAAAACTATAGAGATTTCTCTAGCATATATAGCAAAGCGCAAGCTTAATATATTTTTGGCGAATACCGTAATTTTTTGAGAAAGATATAAGAAAATAAATAACAATTTAAGAAAAAGTTAGATGAAAAATAAAACACTTATCAAGAAAGGAAAAGGAAAAAGGGGAAAAAAAAAACGAAAAACAAGATATTCAAACACGGAAGACAGCGAGACAAAAGAATATGTGAATAAATCCAAAAAATGAAAACAAATAATAGAGTATGGAAGCATATTAGTGCAACAAGGAAAGACCGTGTATTAGATGATAAATTAAGCCACGGTAATGGCTAGAAAATATGAGAATATTGATCTTCTATAGAAAATGAAATATAAAAGATATGGAGCTAATTAAAACTGTTTGTCAAAATAATGTTCTATTTTCTTTTTCTAGAACTTAAAGCCTTTGTTGTTGCATGTTAAAGGGAAAAAAAAATAAAAAATGTCATGTCCATTTAGGTAAAAGAAGATAAAAACAAATACAAATAAATCGATAGAAAATTATTTTATAGCAAACAATCTCGATTATTTTCCTTGAAAAGCTTGTAAAAGTTTTCTTTTAAAAAAAAGAAAAAAGAAAAAAATTCTTTTTCGAATAACCAAGTTCGTTTACTTTTCTTTACTCCCCCATTTAATTAATGTCTTTTATGATGCCCACACACCATTCATTTTACGCTTTCTCCCAACCCCAATCGTCATTCGTATTTGGATCTGGATATTTGAAGGTAAACGATTTCAAAGAGAGAAATAAATTCCCGAATAGGTTATGGAACTGAAGAAATCTGACAAGAATGGTAAAATGAGTTATAAAGAGGGAAACAAATTTGACTTACAAGAGTTGGTGAAATAGTTCATAAAATGAAACCCTCAAATAGAATAAAGAAATACGTTAGTGGAATAATGAGAAATTGTATCTATAAATTAACGAAAAATATGTTACAGAAAAAGAAAGAAAACAATAGACTATTGACCATAAACAAAATATGCAGTTTTTTTCCTTTAGAAAGTAATGACTTAAATAAAAAATATTGTTCGAAATAATCGTCTTCTTGTTTGGCTTTTCAAATTATTACATTTTATGCTGCATAATAAAGAAACAATTGAATATCATGGCTAGAAGGTAAAATAACATACATAGATCTAAAAAAAAATAAAAAATGAGTGTATTTACTCTAGAAAAAGTTAGATTTTGCTTCCTTAAAAAGTAATGGCTTTAAATTTTTAGACAAACTTCTTTACAAAATAATCCTCGCTGAATTTATTTCTTAAATTTGTTCGTGGTTTTATTCGACTTTCTAATTCACTTCGACCACAGACGACGTCATCGTTTGGAAGCGGATCGTGATATTATGTAAATTTGTTTGTCTATCACTTCATACGATTATGACGACATTGTAGTCTAACTATACGTTTTATGCTTTTAAGTGTAAAACTATTTGAATTATATCTAAGAGCAATGCTATATATGTCAGCCCCATGTTCACCTTGTGCTCCACCCAAAATTGATGTGGCTTTTTAAATCAGCATTTGAACTAAACCCTAAACCCTTTTTTTCATAAAAAAAAAAAAAAAAAAAAAAAGGAAAAGAAAAGAAAAAGAACAAACTGTAAGGATTTAGGTGTTGGTCAAAATTTAACAGAATTTGTGAAAATATCCATCCCTGGATCGTTTGTTTATTTTTCTTTCTTTGAAAAGAGAAAATTGATCGTTCACACCTAAGGAACAACATTGGTGATTTAAATAACCACATCACTTTTTGGGAGACACAAGGTGGACAATAGGGTGGCACTTAGAATTACTCATGTTTCTCGATATATTAGAATTATACATGTTTCTAATTATATTCCTGTAGTAAAATGTTATTATTTCTTTCGTAAAAAATAAAATAGCGTTTATTCAGTTGTGTTACACTTTCTCTTCTTTCGCGCACAACCCTTATCCTTCGTTTGCAAGTGGATCGTGGATTAGTTTCGATTTTTCCCTTGATATCAAAATATCGATAATGAAAATAATAGTGCTGGTTAATGCCTTGTTAGGAATTTCTCGTGATTGTTACTTGTTATTACAATTTATTTTGGACTGAACATTTATCAGTTGAAAATATTGTGTTTGAATATTTGTTTTCCATAAAATGCTATAAAAGGTTGTTGAAAATAGCATATATTTGCTTCATTCATTCAAATTTATTCTCAACAACAACTATCTCCCCCACCCACTTCCATTTTCATCTTATTTCATTTATTTCTTTCATCTACTTGAGACCAAATCGATACATTGGTTAAGCAATCAAAGGTAACCCTGTTTCATGAGGTTGAGGGGGTTTAGTTCTTCTTCGTCAAGCAACAAAACTTGCGTCGTAAATGCAACAGCATTGGGTTGGCTCCATACATTTAAACCGAGTCCCCTTGCCATAACCGTCCTCACATTTTGTCCTGCAAGTATCAGGAGTACAGTTTGGAATCGAGCCGCACTTACTACGCACGCCTAAACCAGTTGCCGCTATTCAACAAAAACATATTGAATTAAGCAACATACGAAATTATTTCATTACAGTGCTATAATACTTAGATCCTATCATTACACGGTGAAGAAAAAAACAGCAATTAAAAAATAAAAAAAATAATTAATGAATTTATTGTTTCAATCAATTGTGTACGACTACTTTTAACAATACAAATGCCACTGAACTCTCTAGCTAAGCTATCAACCCTCAAGTTTAAAATAAATACATCGAGAACATATAAAAACCCTTCTACGTATAAAGAAATTCAACAAATAGAAGTCTTAATGTTAAGAACTGTATTCTCTATTGCATATAATACAAATAATAATAAATAAAAAAAACAACTATCATTTACTTTTTTCTTTTATTTCAGCACTAAACAGTTACTATTATATTCGAAGAGATTTGTATCGTGTTGTGAGGTAAAAAAATAACCAATAATAAGAATCTGTAAAAGAAAATTATAACGAACATCGAAATTGAACGCGTCCCACACCAAGAAATTTTTATTCCTGATTTTTATTTTTATTTTTATTTTTTTGTGGTTGAAAATCAAAAACCTTACCCTCGATTCAATCTTTTATTTTCTGTTCACTAAACAAGGATTTGTAAGCGGTAAAAGATTTTACACAACGATATAAAAAAATTCAACAGAAAGAAGTTTGAGTGGTAAGAACTCTATTCTCCATTGAATACAATACTCAAAAAAAATACTATCCTTTCCTTTTCTTTTTTCTTTCATTTCAGGACTAAACAATGACTACAATATTCGAAGAGATGTGTATCGTGTTGTGGTTGTAATGAAAAAACCAATAATAAAAATCTGTAAAAGAAAATTATGATGAACATCGGAATTGTATGCGTCACACGACAAGAATTTATTTATTTATTTATTTTATGGTTGAAAGTTAAAAACCTTAGTCTCAATTCAATGTCTTATTTTATGATAATTAAACAAGGAATTGAAAGTGTTAAAAAATTTTACACAACAATATAAAGAAATTCAATAGAAAGAAGTTTGAATGGTATGAACTCTATTCTCTATTGCATATATATATATATATATATATAAACCCTACTATGATTGGCCTTTTTCTTTAATTTTAGCACAAAAAAGAGACTACTATATTCAACGAGATTTAATATTCTAATGTATACACATGTAACAAAAAGAAAAAGAAAGAAGCATTGAAATAAAGGATGGAACGAAGTACCGAATGAGAAAACTAGGAGCGTCACGAAAATAAGGGAGAAAGTTGTAGAATATTTCATGTTGAGACGAAAACGTGAACAACAACAATTCAGCTTAACAACAAAGTAATAGAAAACTATAGAGATTTCTCTAGCATATATAGCAAAGCGCAAGCTTAATATATTTTTGGCGAATACCGTAATTTTTTGAGAAAGATATAAGAAAATAAATAACAATTTAAGAAAAAGTTAGATGAAAAATAAAACACTTATCAAGAAAGGAAAAGGAAAAAGGGGAAAAAAAAAACGAAAAACAAGATATTCAAACACGGAAGACAGCGAGACAAAAGAATATGTGAATAAATCCAAAAAATGAAAACAAATAATAGAGTATGGAAGCATATTAGTGCAACAAGGAAAGACCGTGTATTAGATGATAAATTAAGCCACGGTAATGGCTAGAAAATATGAGAATATTGATCTTCTATAGAAAATGAAATATAAAAGATATGGAGCTAATTAAAACTGTTTGTCAAAATAATGTTCTATTTTCTTTTTCTAGAACTTAAAGCCTTTGTTGTTGCATGTTAAAGGGAAAAAAAAATAAAAAATGTCATGTCCATTTAGGTAAAAGAAGATAAAAACAAATACAAATAAATCGATAGAAAATTATTTTATAGCAAACAATCTCGATTATTTTCCTTGAAAAGCTTGTAAAAGTTTTCTTTTAAAAAAAAGAAAAAAGAAAAAAATTCTTTTTCGAATAACCAAGTTCGTTTACTTTTCTTTACTCCCCCATTTAATTAATGTCTTTTATGATGCCCACACACCATTCATTTTACGCTTTCTCCCAACCCCAATCGTCATTCGTATTTGGATCTGGATATTTGAAGGTAAACGATTTCAAAGAGAGAAATAAATTCCCGAATAGGTTATGGAACTGAAGAAATCTGACAAGAATGGTAAAATGAGTTATAAAGAGGGAAACAAATTTGACTTACAAGAGTTGGTGAAATAGTTCATAAAATGAAACCCTCAAATAGAATAAAGAAATACGTTAGTGGAATAATGAGAAATTGTATCTATAAATTAACGAAAAATATGTTACAGAAAAAGAAAGAAAACAATAGACTATTGACCATAAACAAAATATGCAGTTTTTTTCCTTTAGAAAGTAATGACTTAAATAAAAAATATTGTTCGAAATAATCGTCTTCTTGTTTGGCTTTTCAAATTATTACATTTTATGCTGCATAATAAAGAAACAATTGAATATCATGGCTAGAAGGTAAAATAACATACATAGATCTAAAAAAAAATAAAAAATGAGTGTATTTACTCTAGAAAAAGTTAGATTTTGCTTCCTTAAAAAGTAATGGCTTTAAATTTTTAGACAAACTTCTTTACAAAATAATCCTCGCTGAATTTATTTCTTAAATTTGTTCGTGGTTTTATTCGACTTTCTAATTCACTTCGACCACAGACGACGTCATCGTTTGGAAGCGGATCGTGATATTATGTAAATTTGTTTGTCTATCACTTCATACGATTATGACGACATTGTAGTCTAACTATACGTTTTATGCTTTTAAGTGTAAAACTATTTGAATTATATCTAAGAGCAATGCTATATATGTCAGCCCCATGTTCACCTTGTGCTCCACCCAAAATTGATGTGGCTTTTTAAATCAGCATTTGAACTAAACCCTAAACCCTTTTTTTCATAAAAAAAAAAAAAAAAAAAAAAAAAAGGAAAAGAAAAGAAAAAGAACAAACTGTAAGGATTTAG
This sequence comes from Alnus rubra, assembly GCA_028654335.1. Taxonomy (NCBI): domain Eukaryota; kingdom Viridiplantae; phylum Streptophyta; class Magnoliopsida; order Fagales; family Betulaceae; genus Alnus; species Alnus rubra. The sequence goes on from JAJPGS010002024.1 coordinate 13,938, forward strand.
GTGTTGGTCAAAATTTAACAGAATTTGTGAAAATATCCATCCCTGGATCGTTTGTTTATTTTTCTTTCTTTGAAAAGAGAAAATTGATCGTTCACACCTAAGGAACAACATTGGTGATTTAAATAACCACATCACTTTTTGGGAGACACAAGGTGGACAATAGGGTGGCACTTAGAATTACTCATGTTTCTCGATATATTAGAATTATACATGTTTCTAATTATATTCCTGTAGTAAAATGTTATTATTTCTTTCGTAAAAAATAAAATAGCGTTTATTCAGTTGTGTTACACTTTCTCTTCTTTCGCGCACAACCCTTATCCTTCGTTTGCAAGTGGATCGTGGATTAGTTTCGATTTTTCCCTTGATATCAAAATATCGATAATGAAAATAATAGTGCTGGTTAATGCCTTGTTAGGAATTTCTCGTGATTGTTACTTGTTATTACAATTTATTTTGGACTGAACATTTATCAGTTGAAAATATTGTGTTTGAATATTTGTTTTCCATAAAATGCTATAAAAGGTTGTTGAAAATAGCATATATTTGCTTCATTCATTCAAATTTATTCTCAACAACAACTATCTCCCCCACCCACTTCCATTTTCATCTTATTTCATTTATTTCTTTCATCTACTTGAGACCAAATCGATACATTGGTTAAGCAATCAAAGGTAACCCTGTTTCATGAGGTTGAGGGGGTTTAGTTCTTCTTCGTCAAGCAACAAAACTTGCGTCGTAAATGCAACAGCATTGGGTTGGCTCCATACATTTAAACCGAGTCCCCTTGCCATAACCGTCCTCACATTTTGTCCTGCAAGTATCAGGAGTACAGTTTGGAATCGAGCCGCACTTACTACGCACGCCTAAACCAGTTGCCGCTATTCAACAAAAACATATTGAATTAAGCAACATACGAAATTATTTCATTACAGTGCTATAATACTTAGATCCTATCATTACACGGTGAAGAAAAAAACAGCAATTAAAAAATAAAAAAAATAATTAATGAATTTATTGTTTCAATCAATTGTGTACGACTACTTTTAACAATACAAATGCCACTGAACTCTCTAGCTAAGCTATCAACCCTCAAGTTTAAAATAAATACATCGAGAACATATAAAAACCCTTCTACGTATAAAGAAATTCAACAAATAGAAGTTTTAATGTTAAGAACTGTATTCTCTATTGCATATAATACAAATAATAATAAATAAAAAAAACAACTATCATTTACTTTTTTCTTTTATTTCAGCACTAAACAGTTACTATTATATTCGAAGAGATTTGTATCGTGTTGTGAGGTAAAAAAATAACCAATAATAAGAATCTGTAAAAGAAAATTATAACGAACATCGAAATTGAACGCGTCCCACACCAAGAAATTTTTATTCCTGATTTTTATTTTTATTTTTATTTTTTTGTGGTTGAAAATCAAAAACCTTACCCTCGATTCAATCTTTTATTTTCTGTTCACTAAACAAGGATTTGTAAGCGGTAAAAGATTTTACACAACGATATAAAAAAATTCAACAGAAAGAAGTTTGAGTGGTAAGAACTCTATTCTCCATTGAATACAATACTCAAAAAAAATACTATCCTTTCCTTTTCTTTTTTCTTTCATTTCAGGACTAAACAATGACTACAATATTCGAAGAGATGTGTATCGTGTTGTGGTTGTAATGAAAAAACCAATAATAAAAATCTGTAAAAGAAAATTATGATGAACATCGGAATTGTATGCGTCACACGACAAGAATTTATTTATTTATTTATTTTATGGTTGAAAGTTAAAAACCTTAGTCTCAATTCAATGTCTTATTTTATGATAATTAAACAAGGAATTGAAAGTGTTAAAAAATTTTACACAACAATATAAAGAAATTCAATAGAAAGAAGTTTGAATGGTATGAACTCTATTCTCTATTGCATATATATATATATATATATATATATATATAAACCCTACTATGATTGGCCTTTTTCTTTAATTTTAGCACAAAAAAGAGACTACTATATTCAACGAGATTTAATATTCTAATGTATACACATGTAACAAAAAGAAAAAGAAAGAAGCATTGAAATAAAGGATGGAACGAAGTACCGAATGAGAAAACTAGGAGCGTCACGAAAATAAGGGAGAAAGTTGTAGAATATTTCATGTTGAGACGAAAACGTGAACAACAACAATTCAGCTTAACAACAAAGTAATAGAAACTATAGAGATTTCTCTAGCATATATAGCAAAGCGCAAGCTTAATATATTTTTGGCGAATACCGTAATTTTTTGAGAAAGATATAAGAAAATAAATAACAATTTAAGAAAAAGTTAGATGAAAAATAAAACACTTATCAAGAAAGGAAAAGGAAAAAGGGGAAAAAAAAACGAAAAACAAGATATTCAAACACGGAAGACAGCGAGACAAAAGAATATGTGAATAAATCCAAAAAATGAAAACAAATAATAGAGTATGGAAGCATATTAGTGCAACAAGGAAAGACCGTGTATTAGATGATAAATTAAGCCACGGTAATGGCTAGAAAATATGAGAATATTGATCTTCTATAGAAAATGAAATATAAAAGATATGGAGCTAATTAAAACTGTTTGTCAAAATAATGTTCTATTTTCTTTTTCTAGAACTTAAAGCCTTTGTTGTTGCATGTTAAAGGGAAAAAAAAATAAAAAATGTCATGTCCATTTAGGTAAAAGAAGATAAAAACAAATACAAATAAATCGATAGAAAATTATTTTATAGCAAACAATCTCGATTATTTTCCTTGAAAAGCTTGTAAAAGTTTTCTTTTAAAAAAAAGAAAAAAGAAAAAAATTCTTTTTCGAATAACCAAGTTCGTTTACTTTTCTTTACTCCCCCATTTAATTAATGTCTTTTATGATGCCCACACACCATTCATTTTACGCTTTCTCCCAACCCCAATCGTCATTCGTATTTGGATCTGGATATTTGAAGGTAAACGATTTCAAAGAGAGAAATAAATTCCCGAGTAGGTTATGGAACTGAAGAAATCTGACAAGAATGGTAAAATGAGTTATAAAGAGGGAAACAAATTTGACTTACAAGAGTTGGTGAAATAGTTCATAAAATGAAACCCTCAAATAGAATAAAGAAATACGTTAGTGGAATAATGAGAAATTGTATCTATAAATTAACGAAAAATATGTTACAGAAAAAGAAAGAAAACAATAGACTATTGACCATAAACAAAATATGCAGTTTTTTTCCTTTAGAAAGTAATGACTTAAATAAAAAATATTGTTCGAAATAATCGTCTTCTTGTTTGGCTTTTCAAATTATTACATTTTATGCTGCATAATAAAGAAACAATTGAATATCATGGCTAGAAGGTAAAATAACATACATAGATCTAAAAAAAAATAAAAAATGAGTGTATTTACTCTAGAAAAAGTTAGATTTTGCTTCCTTAAAAAGTAATGGCTTTAAATTTTCAGACAAACTTCTTTACAAAATAATCCTCGCTGAATTTATTTCTTAAATTTGTTCGTGGTTTTATTCGACTTTCTAATTCACTTCGACCACAGACGACGTCATCGTTTGGAAGCGGATCGTGATATTATGTAAATTTGTTTGTCTATCACTTCATACGATTATGACGACATTGTAGTCTAACTATACGTTTTATGCTTTTAAGTGTAAAACTATTTGAATTATATCTAAGAGCAATGCTATATATGTCAGCCCCATGTTCACCTTGTGCTCCACCCAAAATTGATGTGGCTTTTTAAATCAGCATTTGAACTAAACCCTAAACCCTTTTTTTCATAAAAAAAAAAAAAAAAAAAAAAAAAGGAAAAGAAAAGAAAAAGAACAAACTGTAAGGATTTAGGTGTTGGTCAAAATTTAACAGAATTTGTGAAAATATCCATCCCTGGATCGTTTGTTTATTTTTCTTTCTTTGAAAAGAGAAAATTGATCGTTCACACCTAAGGAACAACATTGGTGATTTAAATAACCACATCACTTTTTGGGAGACACAAGGTGGACAATAGGGTGGCACTTAGAATTACTCATGTTTCTCGATATATTAGAATTATACATGTTTCTAATTATATTCTTGTAGTAAAATGTTATTATTTCTTTTGTAAAAAATAAAATAGCGTTTATTCAGTTGTGTTACACTTTCTCTTCTTTCGCGCACAACCCTTATCCTTCGTTTGCAAGTGGATCGTGGATTAGTTTCGATTTTTCCCTTGATATCAAAATATCGATAATGAAAATAATAGTGCTGGTTAATGCCTTGTTAGGAATTTCTCGTGATTGTTACTTGTTATTACAATTTATTTTGGACTGAACATTTATCAGTTGAAAATATTGTGTTTGAATATTTGTTTTCCATAAAATGCTATAAAAGGTTGTTGAACTGTTTGAAGCTTCTAGACACTGATGGGCGTCCGGAAGGAAAGTTCTCGTCGTCCGGACGGATGTTGCTGACTGATGAGCGTCCGGACGAAATTCCACGTCGTCCGGACGGCTGCCAGGGAACCGGAATAAATCCTTGAAAACTTCACAGAATCTTCTCGAAGAACATAGCTGAAGAGTAGACTCTGGATAAAGCATCCCTGTGAAAGCAGCAACATTACATAGAAGTGATTTTGTCCAACAGAATACAGCCAACACAAAAACTAACATAAAGGCTTAACAAATGCAAATTAAGGGGGTACAAATATACAATATTTTGGACTCATCAGACACCGACAACGTTAGTACGTGCTATTATAACTTCAGCCTGGAAGAAGGCCCAGTATGGGTATCGGAGGGAGAATCCGATCCAGTGGAGGATCCGAACGTCTATTACGATACAGATGTAGATAGGGATGTTAACTATCCAGCAGATGTGGTGAGAGTTGTTGACGGGCTTGAGTCCGATTCGGACACCTCATGTACCTTAGTTGCTAGAATAGTTGGTTTTGAATTCCAAGGACATAATCCTTTTAAAGATGGACGATTGTGATGGACGATTGTAATAACCTTGATCTTCTTTAAGGGATAGAATGGTAATTTTCCCTTAAGTGAGAAACTAGGCAATAGTGGGTTGACTTAGCAATGAGAATGGTTTAAAAAAAAAATTAAAAATATTTTATCAGATAATCGATTTTCATATTTTATTAAGTAAATGCTTTTACTTTTAATAACATTATATTAATATTTATACCCAATTTTAATTTTTGATGCAAAAGCCCAAATTGTCACCCCCTAGCCTTATAAATATGTACTTAAGTTAGCCTATCTCCCCCCTTTTCACAACCCTACTAGCCGCCTCACCCTTTCTCACCCCAAGCATTTCCTGCGAGTTGTCTCTCTCTCTGTTAGGGACCACTATAGGTAAATTTCTTGTACCTTTCCTCCTCACTTCTCTTTCAAATAACCTTGGCAAGTCTTCAACTTTATGGTTTAGTGTTTCTTTCATTTCTCTTCTTTTGCTCTTATCTAACTATTGTACATTCACATGTTGTTCTCTTGCTACTTATTGTTTTTATCTTTCTGTTTCACCCCTTTTTTGATACTTTTGTACTTTAGTTGTATTTCTCTTTTATTTATTCCTTGTACCTATTATGGGTTGCACTTCCTATTTTTTTTTTTTTTTTAATTATTTATTTTGTTCTCTTCACTGCTAACCTTGGCCTTCTTGGTAGCACGACTTACCTTGTCTTCTTCTTCTTTATTATTATTATTCTTTTTGTTGTTGATGTTTTCTTTCTTCAAGAATCAGACTTTCAACTTGAGTTTTACCTTTATTCTCTTTATTTATTATTTATGGGTTTCTTGCCTTGATGCTGTACAACCAAAGTCTTGTAGGCCCTCTTTGTTTTGTCCTTTCTCGTTTATCCCAGCAACCCACGCCTAAGTCATTCCCTTTTCCTTGTTTATTTATTCATTTTTCTTTCTTCAATTCTTTGCTCTAGCCGTTTTGTGCAATGTACTCCATTGGTTTTATTTCTTAATTTCAATTTTTCCATTCAGCCGTTGCAAGTTCAGACTTGCTGTGTTTATATATATCTATATTTTTTTTCCTCTCTCCCTTTTAGTCAGCAGCCGAATGCTATTTAGAGAAATTACTGATATTGTGTTTTGTTTCTTTCTCTTCTCTTCTTTCAATGTATAAATTATGAGTTGTTTTTATTATCTCCGCTGTCTATCCAAATGACAACCTGTAACAAGTCTTTTCATGGTATGCTTGTATTAAATTTTGTTTGTTTTCAAATTTGTTCCACATAGAAACATAACAGTTTTAATCCTAGTGTTTCAAACCTTTCTATTAGTTGTTAAAAATCACAAAGCTTTTAATAAATTATTTTTAAGTATATGTATTACTCTGTAATACCAAGGTTTCTCAGAATTTTAGAGTTGTTAGCACATGTTAATACTTTCTTTTAATATATGTTAAAACATGTACACAAATCGTAAAGGGACTGGTATTAATAAATTTATGCATGTCGAATCATTTTAATTTTTAATTTTTAATTTTTTAACTTGGAATCCATTCTCATTAGACTAGTAGATCGAACGGTAGATAAGTTATTATGTCTCCAGTGACGAGTACATAGTAATAATTGTTTGAACTCATACTCAGGTGACAAGCTAGCTGCCAGGGAATTTCAGTAGCTGCGTTTAGAGATATAAGGGATCCTCTACCCCTTCTAAAATTGTTTTATGTCATATTATTTTATCTCTTTATTAGCATATTTGCCAATAATTGTTCTCATTCTGTATTTCAATTTATATTGTTTGCATGAAGGATTTTTCTTAAACTAGTTTTGATATGAAAGTTATTTGGTGGAAATGATATTTTTGAAAGCACCAATTTTGAGAAAACCTCAGTTCTAAAGGCCTTTCCAATTATAGAAAAAATTGCTTATTTTACTCTCGAGATGGGAAGTCACTACTTTTGGTAGTAATGAAATGGGAAGTGTAAAAACCTTCCCACACGTTGCTTCAAAATGTACTACAAGAAAGTGAAAGGAATAAGAATAATTTATGATAATGAGATTTTTGTACCATTGCTTGAGATGGAAGCACGCCTGCTGAAGAACGTTGAGAAAGCGGTAATTCGTCTCTAGGTCATGGTAAGTGCACTTTGATTCATTAGCAAGTGGGGCAGGCCTGCGGCCATGGTTACCTGCCATGGTCACAGCAAAGACCGCACAACCCTAAGTACACATGGCGTAATAGTGTACATGGGCCCTATTATGAGAAAGCAGTTTTAAGTATATTTGTATAATTATATGTTCCATATAAAAGAATAGGCCTTAACTTAGTTTTATTGAGAATTGAATCGCATTTAATTAACGATATGACGCAGGAAGTCTCGAAGGGTTTTTAAGAGATATTTGTTAATAAGAAGGTTATCTTGTGTAAATAGTGATATTTGTTAATTGTGCCTTGAATTGCGACAGCAAATAATTTTTTTTTTTTGTTTTTTTTTTTTTAAAGAAAATGAATTTAACTCAATTTTTTTATGGTTGAGGACTACTTTACCGACCATTTCTTGCTCACCCTTACTTGTTTTGTTTTCAGGTTTTGAGCAGTGAGACCTAGGTGGCTCGAAATGGGAATTTAGGCTAGCAGTAGGAGCATTGTATGACCTTTTTGTTGTCACACGTGCACTAGCATGAACTTATGCCCTTTGGGCTTTTATCTATGTTGTCAGACTTAACTGTTATTTTGATAATCGTTTCCGCTTGTAATGAAGTTTATGAATTTAACCATTTCCATTCACTTTAGAAATCATGCATCCTAGTTAAGTACTTTGGCAGACCTTATGATTTTTGTGTCTCTGAGTTTGTATAAGGACGACCCAAACCCTAGCCAGTTCGGGGCGTTACACTCTCACTCAACTACATCCAACTTTTTGGAAGTTGGAAGACCAATTTGAACCCCAGACCCAATTCTTTACACATCGTTCCCAACAATCTTCACACAAGAACATGACTGAAAATGCCAAAAGCTACAACCGACAAAAACACACAAAACACAGTGCATTGGGGACCCTACATAAAGTTCGGCACTTTATGCTTTGCCCACAAAACCATACTCTAATATATATAAATTACTTTGCCTAACAACCAACCCCAAGACAAAAGATGTATATAAAGCTTCTTGGGTCAGGTTCTTTTGCATATCACAAAGAAAGATCACACAAAGCATCATGAAATATAACTTTCGGGTCTCAGAAATACATTTAGTCTTTTGCTGGTACTCTGTCACGAGTGGGTTTCGAGAAGGTATGCAAAGTGGGTTCCGGGAGAAGGTTGGCCAAGTGGGTTTCGGGAGAAGGTTGGCAAAGTGGGTTCCAGGAAAATCTAACTATAAATCTACTTCTAAGCATCCGACAACAAATCCAGCCTAAATGCTGGAACTAGCTTTGGGGGGAGATTGAATGGGGCGAGAAGGAACGAAAGAGATTTGGGGGAGAAAGACGAACTTTGAGGAATTAAGCTAGAAATAATTGGAAGTTAAGAAAAATGGTATTGTCTGCACCAAAAAGAAATATTTACTCTTTGTTTTTTTAAAAATTCACCATTTTAGTTTCCCTCTTAAGTGATGTGGCAGTGGAGAGGTTGACGTGCATGTTTCTCTCACACTGAGGTTTGCATGGGGACAGATGTCGCGTATGTACGCCAACACCTATAGGATGACATGGCTAGACGTTAGTTTTGGACGGAAAATTGGATGGAGGTACCATGTCCGTCTTTTCCCATACCACATGTACCACCTATGATAAAAATGAAAACTCTAGGGGCAAAAAATAAAATTTGCAAACCACAGAGGGCAATTAAGTATTTAACCCATTCTTCGTAAAATGTTTGAAAATCTGCAAAACCCATTAATACATTGTTGTTTTTGTTGTCTTGTACGCGATTTACTCTCAGTTATGTTGTACGCAGGTGGGCTCCAGTTGATTTCTCCAGCCTCTCTTTGCCGTGCCGGACAGGTAATTTGCAGTTCCCTTGTCCCGTTAGGCCGCTGGGTGGGCAATCGAGAAGTGTGTAAGTTTATTTAATTAAGGGACAAATCACATAAATTTTTTCCATTTAGTTTATTAAACTTATATATATTTTTAAAAATAACTATGAAAATTACATGTTTTATTAATTGTATTAAATAATGCGTCCTCTTAAAATATAGGTCAGTTAATAGATTGATTCATTAAAAAAATGAATAACTTTACAAAAAGGTATCGAATTATATAGTGTTTTGAGATTAGAGTACTGAACTAGCAAACGTTTCAAACAAGGGTATTCACGTTTCAAATGTCTCACTTAAAGGTACTCTGTTAGGATTTGCTGTTAAATCCTGTAAATATTTCCAACTGTGTTTTTTATTTATTTATTTATTTATTTATTTATTATTTTATTTTATTTTAAATTTAGGCATGAGTATTTTTGTAAATTTCGTTAAATTCTGACCAACACTTAAATCCTAAATTTTTTTCCTTAAAAAATAGGGGTATTTTGGGTACTCCGTTAGGATTTAACAGTAAATCCTAACATAGTACCTTTAAGTGAGACATTTAGAAACGTGAATATTTCAGTTTGTGACGTTTGCTAGTTCAGTACCCTTATCTCAAAACGACGTATAATTCGATATTTTTTGTGAAGTTATCCTAAAAAAAAACTTCTTTGAACTAATTTAAAGAAAAATTTAGCCATACAGATACACGTGTTCCAACAAGAAGTCCTAGTCCACAAATGGTTTGGATTGGATTGATGATTAGAAAGAGACATAAAGTAAGTTTAAACCTTTTTTTTCCCTCTTTATTTTTTTGGTTTTAATTTCTGCCTACCCCCATTCCGGTTAGGTGAAGAACATAATTCCTGCATTCATATTTCATAGGGCACTTAATGAGAGGTTGTTGAAGGTGAAGAAGACATCTTATGTTTTTTGCAACTAGAAGAGAAGTAGAAACATTTGGTGATAATTAATTACCTTAATCTCATTTTCAGTGCAAATAAAAAAATCTAAAATTGGTGATATGAATTATATTGTCAATTTTAGACGGGGTCTAATTCGGTGATAATTACCTTAATCTCATCCGACTTAATTGGTGCTTGGAGCTCAAAGTATTCAAGTATATCTTCAGTCGTGAGAAGTATATTCTTTGTAAATGTAAAACAAAGAAGATAGAAGGAAGTCGGAGAGAGAGAAAAGAGTATGGAGTTCGGCTTCGGATGGAATTTTCTGGGCTTGTTTGAACTTTGAAAAAAGAAGAAGAAAATGGAAGGGTTGGAAGTTGATGGTGTTGGTGGTGGCAATCCTTTGTATTTATTGGCTTCCGATTTGGGGCTTCGCGGCGGAACAACAATTGCGGTTTGGGAAAAATGGGGAGTTTAAGATACTGCAAGTTATTGACTTTCAGAAAGGAAAGCGATGAAAGAAAACTTGAAGAGAGGAAAGTGTTCGAGAGAAGAAAATTCTTCTTGTATTGATAAAAGTGCGTAAATGAAATACAATTGAGAGTCAAATATTTATACTAAGACTAAGGATACAAGGATACAACTCGACTGTATAGCTAGGATCCAGCTCATACAAAACTGAATAACAGAAAATGAAACTAATTAACAGAAGCTTAACTAAATAACAACTAGTTTAAGCTAAACTGATAAAATATATCGTAATACCCCCCTCAAGATAAAGGGAATATGTCAATAGCATTCATCTTGGACTTGAGCAATTGAAAAGGACCCCAAGCTAAAGGCTTGGTGAAGATATCAGCAACCTGATGCTGAGTATTAATGTGAAGAGTCCATAGAATGCCTTCTTGTATTTTATCTCGAACAAGATGGCAATCAAGCTCAATGTGCTTGGTCCTCTCATGGAAAACCGGTTTGCAGCAATATGGAGGGTAGCCTTGCTCTCACAGAAAAAGTAATGCAGCTTGTGGGTGATCATCTTGAAATCCTTAAGTAAAGAGAGAAGCCAAACAATCTCACATGCTGTGGAAGCCATGGACTGTATTCTGCCTCAGTTGAAGACCGAGAAACAGTATGTTGTTCTTGGATTTACAGGAAATAAGAGACTCGCCTAAGAAAACACAAAGCTAGTGATTTAACAGCGGGTGTCTAGGCATCCTGCCCAATCCGAATCACAAAAGGCTTTTAAGTGAAAGTAGAAGAAGATGAGAAGAAAAGACCTTAACCAGGAGACCCTTTAAGGTATCTCAAAATTCTGTACGCTGCATCAAGCTGTGGCTGTCTAGGATGAGCCATGAACTGACTAAGCTCTACACTGCATATGAGATGTTCGGGGTGTGTGATTGTCAAGTAGAGAAGACGACTAATTAAGCTTCGAAAAACTGATGGATCTTAAAGCAAAACACCATCAGACTAAGATAACTTCAAGTTTGACTCCATGGAAACTTAGCAAGCTTAGAAGCAAGGAGACCACAATCATCAATAATCTCTAAGGTATACTTTCGCTAAGAAATAGAAATACCTTGAGCACTTCGGGCAACCTCTAAACCAAGAAAGAACTTCAGAGGTCCGAGGTCTTTTAACTTAAACTGATTTTTCAAATACACTATCAATGAGAATTAGCCTGAGAGTCATTGCTAGCCAGGATAATATCGTCAACATAAACCAATAGAATCACAAAAGAAGAACCTTGAAACCCGGGCAAACAAAGAATAATCAGAATGAGACTGGGGTAAAACTCGAATTAAGTAAAGTGGTAGAGAATTTGGAGAACCACTGTCTCGAAGCCCGTTTTAAACTGTACAAAGACTTGTTTAGTTTACAGACTTTAGATGTGTCTTGTTTACAGCCAGCAGGTAACAAAGTCCCTTTACAATCAAAACCGAGAGGAAGAGTCATATAAACCTCTTCGGGTAAGTCGCCATGTAGAAAGACGTTATTCACATCTAATTGGTGTAAAAACCAATTTTTGGCAGCAACAAGAAGTAAAATTCTCACAGTAGTGAGCTTAGCAACTTGAGAAAAGGTGTCATAGTAATCCAGGCCCTCA
>JAJPGS010002025.1:10000-19856 GCA_028654335.1 Alnus rubra
ATAAATGTAAAGAGGAGGCATCTTTCACCCGGTAGCGAAGGGTTTGAACCAAGATTTCTATATGGATGGGGTAGGGTATTAGTACATCTGCCACATAATTTAAATGTGGGAATTTGTCCTCTAAAAAGGGAAATATTGAATGAATGGATCGTAAATTGTAAGATCTTACGATTTGTGCCCCTCCAAAGAAGATCTTAATCGTAGAGAAAATGGAATTTCCGCAATGATTGCAAATCCTTCTGATATAATTTGAGAATACAAATTCTTGTTGTATCCCAAAAATTTATTTTGGTTAGAATCATTAGCGGAAATCATCAAATGATTCTGTTGATACATTCGCGTAATTAAACGTTTTACAATCAGTAAACTAGATTTATTATCATAAGCTACATTTTCCAACAAAATCACTCTATTTAAACCATGATCGTGAGCAAGTGCATAAATATACTCCCGAAAGATAAGTGGGTATAGGAAGTCGTGTTGCCTAAATCTATCTAGTTCGAAATATCCTTGAAATTCCTCCATTTATTTTAAATTAGATTTGAACTTGAACCAGGGATAGGGGATTTCTTGGGGTATTAAATGACACATAGTACGATACAGTCAAAACAGGATATTATAGTAAGAAAGACTAGATAGATACCCCGGAAATAGATAAGACTCATCAACGGACTCTTTATCCTCTCTTTTTCCATCTAATTAAATAGGTTTATGTTCATTCTAGGATAACAAGATGGTTAGAAATCCTTTCTTTTTTCAACCCAATCGCTCTTTTGATTTTGGAAATTTGTAAAAAAAATATTTTTATCAATATACTATCAATATACTGCTTTTTCTACACATTCATCCCCACACTCTAATGGAGAATATCTACTAATAATTAGGATTCAAAAAAAAATGGATAATCCACTTATGGTAAAAACATTTCCCGCATCAAGCACTAATATATTTTTAACGTTTAATTAGATCGGGTAATCATTCAAATTAAGAACAGAAGCTCGTTGCTTTTTTTGTTTCCCTTTAATTGGAGCCATGGGGCTCTATCCATTTATTCACTTAACCCAACCTTAAATTTCTTTTTTTGCGCGTCAAGAATTCAAACATGATTTTGGATCGATCCGATAAGATAAGAATAAAATATTCTCAGAATTCTCCATTAATACGAAATACGACATGCTGCTTTTTCCATTCCTTCCTTTAAGGGTCAGTCGCGGTCTTACAAACTCTACCGATGGGATTGACGAATCCGTTGCTTCATACAAATGTGTAAAAAATGCTAGTCGCACTTAAAAGCCGAGTACTCTACCGTTGAGTTAGCAACCCGAATAAAAATGTATAGATCCAATCGTAATCAAAAAAGAGATTGAATTTCACAACGCAATCAAAATATTAAAATAGAAAAATATTTCTAATTGATTCTGAACATAACATAAAAATGAACATATCAGATGCAAATACAATGACGTCTAAGATAAGAATATAGATTAAGATAAAATATAGATAAAATCAAAATTTATAGACTACCACAGATTTTGTTCGTATGTTATCCATTATTATCTTATCCATTTCTTTTTTTTTATTAAAAAAAAAAAAGAAAGACCCAAGTCTATAGAACATAGAGAAATATATACATTTATTCACGATCGGATTATATTTGTTTGATATACTGTTGTCAATATAAAAGTTAATGTTGAGAAAAGTAGAAAACCAGAAATTAAAATAAAAAATTATTCACTATTTTCTATTTAATTCAACAATATTTTCTTATTAAATTCAATATAATATTGAATTGCTATAAGAAATTTTATTAAATAGAAATTAAAAATCAAAAAACTAATGACTTGTATTGAATTAGCACTACATATTTAATAAAGATAAATACAAAAGGGTATAGGCGTAAAAAAATTCGGAGAGAAGTATAAAAAAAATATTGATTGGGTTTACTCAATGAATAGAAGTAAAAAAAACAAGCTTAAATCCCATGTTTTTTTTATGAACAAATAAATAAAAAAAAAAATAAAGTTAAAGTTTCAACGAAAAATCAACCATTATTGAATTAGCGATAATGTAAAATTTTATATTTATAGATCCAACTCCTTCATTCATTTATTCACTTGATCTTTTTTCTATCTATCTGTCTTATATGAATTTCTCTCACTAAAAAAAAAAAGAAATTTTTGTCGTTATAGACGACGACATCTTATGGTAGTAATAGAGCAAAATAGGGGGGTTGTATAGAAAAGGTTATACAAAGTTATATCCAAGTCACCCCCCCCCCTTTTTTTATTTATTGTATTTCATTAATTGATTATTGTAATTGTATTTCATTAATTGAATTTCATCTGTTAATTAATAGAAAGTTCCATAAAAACTCCCGCCTTCTTTGAAATGTCATGAACAGTTCCCGTAGGTTGAGCGCCCTTTTCAAGGAAATATAGAATAGCAGGAACATTTAAATAAGTTTGATTCTTTATCGGATCATAAAAACCCACTTTCCGAAGATCTCTTCCTTCTCTTCTGGATCGAACATCAATTGCAACGATTCGATAAACCGCCCATTGGGATAGATGTAGATGAATAATACCCCCCTAGAAACGTATAAGAAGTTTTATCCTCGTACGGCTCAAGAAAATTAGAAATTAGAAATTATGTCTATATATAGAATTTCTAATTAATGTCAAATAGATCCATCAAATCATCAAATCAATTAAACTATGATTTAAGGATTTAAGTACTTTTTCTTATTCTTTATTCTTGCCCGAAAAAGAAAAAAAATCATTCGTATTCACATCCTCATAACTCAAGTTGGATAACTCTCAAATAATCCAAAGGAAAACCTTTAGGCATTTGCTTTATTGAGCGGTCTCTAACCACGCATTTTTTGTCTGTCTCCTTTAGAATTTATTTTGATTCTTCATTATGATCTATTTTTGAGACAACTGAAAACGGTCTTTACTTGTTCCAGGATTCTTTATCGTTGCCTTGAATCGTTGGGTTTAGACATTACTTCGGTGATCTTTAATCATTTAAAAAATGGCAGCAACATACCATTTTTGTAATTTCTTTCTATAAAAGAATCATACAAATGGTTGATTCCCGCGTGATACACTTTTGATCGAAAGCGTTTTACCAATTCCAAGAAATTTTCGTTAGGAATTTGAAACTTGCTAGAATTGGATCCTTTCGATTTCTATATCGAAAATATACTTACGAAGTTGTTTCAACTTATTAATTAACACTAACCCTAGATCCATGTCCCTAAAAATCAATCAATACTTTTTACTTTACTCGAGCTCCATCATGATCATGTACTATTTACATCGCAACCCTCAAAAAATGAGGTTTTTCTAGTGGAACAGAACAAACGATGTCGAGCCAAGAGCACCCTCATTCCTATATTATATATATAAAATGGTGGATGTAAGAATCCACAGCCGACCATATCCTTCAAGTCGCACGTTGCTTTCTACCACATCGTTTTAAACGAAGTTTTACCATAACATTTCTCTAGTAGGTTGCTGTAACCAGTATGTAATTGATTCAATTATGGAATCATGAATAATCATTGGTTCGGTCGGTACATAGTAATCTATACTTTTCTGAATGGGTTGTTTCTGAAGAAGTCTCAGCAAGAATTCAATTTAACCCCATATATATTTATATTTTATTTCATTTTAATGGGGTGGGGAATAAAGACTGATGTAAGGGAGGATTGGAGTTGTTATTCTTTTTGATAAATCATAATCGAAAGAAAAGAATAGGAGATCCCCATATCTATCATATAGACTAAACAAATGTTTTTCAAAGTAATTATAGATATTCTATGTTAAATATTTCAAATTTAGGGATCACAAATCTCTTTTCACAAAAATCAATCGAAATAAAATAAAGTTTTCAATGAAAGAGAACGATAACAAGACATACATATAAGCATTTCCTCATTTTCTGCGTAGTTTATTTGACTTGAAAAATTCAATAATTTTTATGCAATTTTTACCTAAGGTAAAGTGAATAAGATAATACATTTTGTCTCCATTGTTACATAGATTTACAATTATTCATTAGAATTAGAGAAAACACAAAATACTTAAGAACGAGGTTCAAAGAAAATACATATGTTACGTATGTAACTTGATTGTTTTTTAATGATA
Organism: Alnus rubra; assembly: GCA_028654335.1. Lineage (NCBI taxonomy): Eukaryota > Viridiplantae > Streptophyta > Magnoliopsida > Fagales > Betulaceae > Alnus > Alnus rubra. The sequence goes on from JAJPGS010002025.1 coordinate 14,152, forward strand.
TTCGGACAGACGCAGACATTGAAATTGGTATTTTTCGTTGACAATTAACTCCTATCTACTCCGTCAATTCTATGAAGATGATGAATCATAAATCAAAAAAGAATCCTATATATATATTTAGTTTAGGGAGTGCTAGACTATTTTGTATAAATGCAAGTTAAAACAAGTCCAGATTAAGTCATTGCTCCTATTTTTTTTACTCTAAACCAGTCTTAAGAGACTTAATCCTATTGATTATTGATTGAAGTTAATTAGTACCCCAATATCAAAAGAACATCCGTGTTTCTAATTTATAAATCCACAGAAAATTTATAATCAGACTGCACCACCATTTCAAATTTAAAGTTAAAGTATAGGGAAAAAGAAAGAGAGGCTTTCGCATTTATATTTAAAATGCATCATTGAAAATTCCAATGAATATACGAAGTAAGGCTTTTTTTTGAGTAACTAATTTAAATATGAAAGGTATGGACATAGAATGAAAAGCCCGTCCCCTGATTTTATTTTATAATTAAAACTCTTTTCTTTTGATCTATGCTCCCATCTTACTTGGATACAAATAGATTCAATTACATCTGTGTGTTTTTTGGTGTTATTTGAACACGATTCAATTTGCGAAAAAGATATAATTCAGATAAGAATTAATCATTATAAGAAAAAAGAATCATATTCTATCCAATATTATTATACTCTTAATAAAAAAAGAAAAAAACGAGAAAGTTGTTTAAAATAAAAAAAAAGACAATCTTTTATTCTGATATAAAATCGGTATTCTGATACGATATATATAATCTGATATGATATATATAATAGGTATGCTCTGGGACGGAAGGAGTCGAACCTCCGAATACCGGGACCAAAACCCGTTGCCTTACCACTTGGCCACGCCCCATTTTCTATTTATATTCGACATTAATAAACACTAATATTCTTACTAGTTGTTCGTCAATTATAGTCCAAATATTTATAGAATAGATTGTTACTAGGATTTTGATACATTTAGATATAGAATTAAACGAAATTTTTTGATCAAATTTATTGATCATTACATATAATTCAATTAAGATATTGTATGAAAGTATGATTTCTTCTATTCTCTTTTAATTTGAGAATTGAAGTATTTTGATTGAGTTAGTTCAAATCAAAGAAAAGTTTTTTGGTCTACCTTATTTTTCTTTTTTAATTTTTACTCATTTTTTTATATAACTTAAACTAAAAAAAAAGAACATTATTTTATTAATTTATATTATTAATTATTAATAACAATAACTCACATTAATAACTCAATCAAAATAAATACAATTATCTTCAAGAACAAAACAAAAAAACAAAACGTTTGTTATGCTTAATATCTTTAGTTTGATCTGTATCTGGTTTAATTCTGCTCTTTCTTCAAATAGTTTTTTCTTCGCCAAATTGCCCGAGGCCTACGCTTTTTTGAATCCAATCGTAGATATTATGCCAGTAATACCTGTGCTATTTTTTCTCTTAGCTTTTGTTTGGCAAGCTGCTGTAAGTTTTCGATGAGATCTTGAATACTGTCCTAGAAAAATTCATGATTTATTCTAAAAAAAAAATTCTAACAATTGATAAGATCAGATAAGTCTTATAGTATAAAGCTTCGATTCAAATATTGAAATTCTTGTATCGCCGCGATAAGTCTGGAGATCACCCCATTTACTAATTCGGACCCCTTTTTTACATTGAAAGAACCTATTAGAGTCCCCCACAATTAGATATTGTGGATATGAAAAAATTTTGGTAATGAAAGACTTGACTCATATTACATTACAAATGAATTTCTGAAAATTCTTTTCTATTTCTAGATTTCTAAAAATTATAGATTTATAAAACGATTTTTTGGTGTCAAAATGAGGTATATGTGGTATAAAATGGAGAATCTATTCTCTTTTTTTTTCCAAAAAAATGATCTTGGAGATTGTGTAATGCTTACTCTCAAACTATTTGTTTACACAGTAGTGATATTCTTTGTTTCTCTCTTTATCTTCGGATTCCTATCGAATGATCCAGGACGTAATCCTGGACGTGAAGAATAAAAAAGAAAGTTTTTGTTTTCCTTGCTCGATTTTGAAATGTTCTTAGGATTTTATCTATTCCACATCTTTAACTATTAAATAAAAATGAAATAAAAAATAAAAAAAGACTCGTCGAAATTGAAAGCTAAATAAAAAATACCAAGTCATTGACAAAAGCGGAAAGAGAGGGATTCGAACCCTCGGTACGAAAAACCCGTACAACGGATTAGCAATCCGACGCTTTAGTCCACTCAGCCATCTCCCCCAATCGAAAAAGGCTAATTACTATGTTACATTACACAAAAAGTAAGGTTTGAAAAAAGAGTCTTTCTTTCTTTTATACCTCTTATTTTATTTATTAATTTATTATATTATTTTATTTATTATATTATTTATATTATTTTATTATATTATTTTTATAATATTTTATTATAATTATATAATTATATATATAAATATATAAATAGAATTATATAATTTATTATATAGATATATATTATTATATAGATATATAAATAGATATATAATTATCTAATATCTAGACATATAAAAATATAAAAATATCAAAAATGAAAGTAATTCCATTGAGATAAAGTAAGGGCTCGAAAGAGATATCTCCAATCCACTATTCCAATGAATATAAATATATTTATAAATCCATTTATTATTTATAAATATATAATAATTATAAATATATAATAAATTTATAAATATAAATATATAATAAAAAGTTATAAATATATAATAATATAAATATATAATAAAAAGTACCTCTTTGATTTCGTCTGCAAGAGCTTTTTTTAATTCCACAGCCCGGCCTGGTCAGTACCTCGCTGGGCCTTTTTTGTTCTAATGAATCATATAAAAAAATGATTTATTTGATTTGAAAAAAAAAAAATGCTTGTTATTGAAACAACAACAATCATAATATAATAAAGACTATTTCGATTCCTATGATACAGAATAGAATCAAAGTGTCATTTCTTAATTATTTTTTATTCCATTTACTTTACTGGAATAAAAAAAAGAAAGAATGTAACTATATATTCTTGCACAATTTTATTGTTTTGGCGTACATTATCGAGCCGTATCTGTCAATGTCAAAGCACCCCGATCAAAAGAAAAAAGAGTGTTATTTAGTTATTTAAATGAATCCTTTTTCCCTAAATTAATCGGGCTCCTTGAACAAAGCACGTCAACGCTCTAATTTTCATGATTCTTTTCTGATCCTATCTTCTTAATTATTATGACCAATTTTTTTGTTCGACAAAAGAGACATTTCGATACAATAATCACATTGTAGCGGGTATAGTTTAGTGGTAAAAGTGTGATTCGTTCTATTAATCCCTTAATAGTTAAGGGGTCCCTTCGGTTTGTTTGATTAATATTCCGATCAAAAACTTTATTTCTTAAAAGGATTAAATCCTTTACCTATCAATGAAAGATTCGAGGAAGAATAGACATTCTCGTGATTTATATCCAAAAGAGTCAATTATAAATTCAAAAAAAAATTGGATTATGAAATTACGAAACATAATTTGTTTTTAAATTGGATCAATACTTCCAATTGAATGAGTATGAGTAAAGTATCCATGGATAAAGAGAGAAGGGAGTATTTCTAATCGTAACTAAATCTTCAATTTTATGATTTGTATGTATAAGAGAGATTGAAGCAAAATAGCTATTAAACAATGACTTTGGTTTACTAGAGACATCGACATATTGTTTTAGCTCGGTGGAAACAAAATGCTTTTCCTAAAGATTCTTTCAAATAGAAATAGAGAACGAAGTAACTAGAAAAATTGTTATAATCCCCCTCTTCTATAGGGATCATCTAGAAAGCGGGTTGTTTTGAATGCATTCAAACAGAAAAGCTGACATAGATGTTATGGGCCAAAAATTTTTTTTTTAAACTTTTTTATTTCGTTTCCATCTGACATCTGTGAAATTTCTCCATCTTACATAAAGGAGCCGAATGAAACCAAAGTTTCACGTTCGGTTTTGAATTAGAGACGTTAAAAATGATGAATCAACGTCGACTATAACCCCTAGCCTTCCAAGCTAACGATGCGGGTTCGATTCCCGCTACCCGCTTATATCTCTATATTATCCCTATATTATCTATATAGTATCTAGATTTATGATTCTAGATTTATTATATATTTTATTATATATATTAAATCTATATTAATTTCTTCATTTCTATTTATTATTCTATTTAAATCTATTAAATAATAGAATGATTCAGATTAATGTAATTAATCTAATTTAATGTAATTAATATACTGAATCATTGAATTGAATGCGCAATTCCTGGAAGTCTCTCACATATTCTTTTTTCTGAACAAAAGATGTAACAATTAAACTAAAAAAAAAGCGTCCATTGTCTAATGGATAGGACAGAGGTCTTCTAAACCTTTAGTATAGGTTCAAATCCTATTGGACGCAATTTATTTCCATATATTTTGTTATATTTCTACTAGGTATTTTGAATAATTTGAATAAGAGACGCTTATACTTACCTATATATTAGTTATAACTTATTTTTATAGTTAGAATTTATTTTATCTTAATATGAAATCTATTACTTAACTTAATATGAAATCTATTAATAATATAATAAAAAAGAAAAAATTAGATTATATAAAGAATTTTTTATAAAAAATTAGAAAGTTATCTAAAAAAATTTCTTTATACATACTTGTTCCTGAAGTAGAAATTATACTTGTTCCTGAAGTATAAAGCGTTCCATTTGTTCTTGAATAGCTTCTTTCAAAAGGGCTTCTGCTTCCTCAGTGAATGTCTTGGTGGAAGATATAATTTCTTGGAACTGAGGTTTATTCGTTTTTAAGTAAGTACGTAACTCAACGAGAAATTTCCTTACCTGTCCAATTTCTAATGAATCAAGATAACCATTCGTTCCAGTATAAATAGTCATTATCTGTTCCTCCACCGTGAGAGGGGCTGCTTGAGATTGTTTGAGCAACTCACGTAATCGTTGACCTCTTGCCAATTGATTCTGAGTAGCTTTATCGAGATCAGAAGCGAATTGCGCAAAGGCTTCTAATTCTGCGAATTGCGCCAATTCCAATTTTAGTTTGCCGGCTACTTGTTTCATGGCTTTAATTTGAGCTGCGGATCCTACTCTGGAAACGGAAATACCCACGTTAATAGCAGGTCTGATTCCAGCATTGAATAGATCGGCAGATAAGAATATTTGTCCATCTGTAATCGAAATTACATTAGTAGGAATATAAGCCGAAACATCTCCCGATTGGGTCTCAACTATTGGTAAAGCAGTCATACTTCCTTCACCTAAATGAGAACTTGATTTAGCGGCTCTTTCCAAAAGTCGTGAATGCAAATAAAAAACATCTCCTGGATAAGCTTCGCGACCCGGTGGTCTTCGTAATAGAAGAGACATTTGGCGATAAGCCTGTGCTTGTTTGGACGGATCATCATAAATGATTAAAGTGTGTTGTTCGCGGTACATAAAATATTCAGCCAGAGCGGCTCCTGTATAAGGAGCGAGGTATTGTAATGTAGCCGGAGAATCCGCCGTTTCAGCTACCACAATCGTGTATCCATTGCTCCCCTTTCTTGTAAAGTAGTTACTACCTGAGCCACAGAAGATGCTTTTGACCATAGCAACATAAACACATATTACAT
>JAJPGS010002026.1:7500-15980 GCA_028654335.1 Alnus rubra
TATCTTTTTGAGCAAGAGCTAAAGTAGCTCCTAATAGTAATGTTATTATACCTATCAAAGCTATTATATTCATTATGTAAGGTATAACTATGAAAAGAGGAAGAAGCCGAGCTACAAGAAAAATTCCTGCGGCTACCATAGTAGCAGCATGTATAAGAGCTGAAATAGGAGTAGGTCCTTCCATAGCATCGGGTAACCATACCTGAAGGGGAAATTGAGCGGATTTAGCAATTGCACCAGAAAATAATAAGAGGGCACACAAAGTAACAAATAAAAAATTAACTTCATTATTATAAATCAAGTTATTGAATATCTCAAACAAATCTCGAAATTCGAAACTGCCCGTTATCCAATAAAGACCTAAAATTCCTAATAATAAACCAAAATCCCCTACACGATTAGTTACAAACGCTTTTTGACAAGCATTCGCGGCAATTGGTCGTGTGAACCAAAAACCTATTAATAGATAAGAACAGACTCCAACTAATTCCCAAAAAATATAAATTTGTATCAAATTAGAACTAGTCACTAATCCCAGCATTGAAGTATTGAAAAAACTCATATAAGCAAAAAATCTCAAATATCCTTGATCATGAGACATATAATTGTCACTATAAATAAGAACCATAATTCCAACAGTAGTAATTAAGATTGACATAATAGAAGTAAGCGGATCGATCAAGTAGGTGAACTCTAAAGAAAAGTCATTATTAATGGTCCAAGACCATACATATTGATAGATAGAACTGTTATTTATTTGCTGAATAGGCAGATTGGCTGAAAAAATCATAACTATACTTAACAATAAAACACTAGGAAAAGCCCACATGCGGCGAAGATTTTTTGTTGCCCTCGGGAAAAGGAGAAGTCCCACTCCTATTAACATAGGAATTATAACCGGAATGAAAGGTATGATCCATGAATATTGATATGTATATTCCATAAAAATAAATAAATAAAAATCTTTGATTCTTAATTAACATTAACTGTTTCTGATTCACCAGCTCTTATTTTTTTTTTGAAAGGAATCAGTTAATAAAAAAGATTAAGATATGTAAAACGAAACTAAAATTTTATATCCTTAATTATTATAAATTTTTTCCAAATACTTCAAACAAAACAAAATATTTGAAATCAAGAAGTTTGAATTGGTCAAATGAGATGACCAAGCTACTATTGAAAAATAAATACTTACTTTTTTTAAGTAAGATTTTATGAAGCTACAAAAAAGAAAAATTTCAATTATTACAATTTACATAATACAATATTTTAATCTAGGGAGAGAGTAAGGACAAATAATTACACCAAAAAGAGTATTTTGATTCATAAAAGACAGACACGGTCCATACATAACTTAACTCGAGGAAATAAGAGCTATTTTTTTTAGTTCGTTTATTCAGAATCATTAACCAATGCAGTTTTGACTTGATTGAACGAATTACTAAAATAAAATGATGTATACTTTAACACATTAACTACGAGTCTCATTTGAATTTGAAAATCTTAATTAGGTGCACTCTTTTTTCGAGTTTGACTAATTAAGCAATTAATATAAAAAATGAAGGGTTGGTTTCTTAAACTTTTTGATGTATTTTATTACATGTATAAATATAGCACGATGAAAATAAACAATATAAAGATAAAGGGACAACCACTTTGGTTTATATTTTTGTATTTTTTTATGAAGAGAGTATAATTTAGACTCTAAATAGATAATTATATAGAATTATAATTATATAGTAAGTAAAGAACAATTGGTTTTGAACAATAGATGTCTTTCACATCCAACTATAGAAATGAATACTCTATCATAATTTTTTAATGGCAGTTCCAAAAAAACGCACTTCTATAGCAAAAAAACGAATTCGTAAAAATATTTGGAAAATGGAGGGGTATTGGATAGCATTGAAAGCTTTTTCGTTAGCGAAATCTCTTTCTACAGGGAATTCAAAAAGTTTTTTTGTACAACAAGAACAAGAAAGAAATAAATAAATAATTAAACATTGGAATAATCTGAATCTATCTCTGACTCTAAAAAAAGTCTAGTTTCATTTTTAATTTCGTTTCTAATTTATATATTTATATATAATATTTATATATTTCTATATAATAATTTTATATTTATATAGAAATATATAATAATTTATTATACTTAAAAAAGAAATTAAAAATGAAAAAAAATAAAATAATAAATAATTATAATAAAAAAAAGAAAAAGTAATGATTCGCATTACTTAATGTTTTGAATGGATAAATATGAAATTGAATTCGTTTTGCCATTATGGTATGTAAAATAAGAATTCTTTTGTATACTTAATTACATTACTTAATTTTTAAAATTAGATTTTTTTGTCAAACAAAAAAAAGAATAAATACAAGATATAAAGTTTCAACTGTCTTTTTAGTAAAGTTTTGTCTTTTTTATATTTTTTATTTCTATATTATATACTATTTTTTATAGAACAACAAATATAAGATCTTTAATCCAAATTAATGAGTTGTTGAAACTCATTTTTTAAGTTTAAAACTTGTTTTGTAATTTTCTGAACAATCATTTAAAAAAAGAATTATCAATATATAGACTCCTTATCCTTATATACCTCGTATAAAATATCCGCCTAAATGGGACAGGACAAGAAGCTTTTATCAATGGATATTTTATACGAGAAATGTATCAATTTTGGTCATCAAAAATAAAAAATGGATCCTATAGTTGCTTGGGCTAGGGAAGATAGATCAATATATGTATTAATTTAGAGCGGGTTATTTAAATTTGAAGTACGGTCCAATTACGAGAGAAATCGAAACTTTTTTTTATATGATACGCCCAATACCTAACCCAAACCCAATTTAATAAATTTGCTAATATAGTAACACAAATTCTCTACACAGCAAAAACTCTAAGTAAAACTCTAAGTATTAATACAAAGGTATGTCAATTTTTATTCTATTGTATATATTCATCAAATTGTGATCGATAAAAATCCTATTTTTTTTTTTCCTTTTTTAGGCGAGTATAAACTATAAGAACTCCATTGTTAATGTTAAATTAAATAAACTTAACACTCTAAATACTAAATATTAAATTAAATCAAATAATAAAAAATACGGATTATTATTGGAAATACGGTTTAAATCACTATTTTTTAAACGAATTTTGATTCATCAATTTCTTTATTCATGAATTTTAATGTTTCCTATAAAACTAAAAAATATTGAACAATTGAGTACTTTAACCTAGACGATTAAATAAAAATAGGTTATTATGATTTTGAACAAGCCGCTATGGTGAAATCGGTAGACACGCTGCTCTTAGGAAGCAGTGCTAGAGCATCTCGGTTCGAGTCCGAGTGGCGGCATGGCATCTTAGAAAAGAGTAAGTCCTATAATGATAATGAATTCAATTCCCAATTTCCATTCCTATAATTTCGAGAATCCCTTTTTTTTTATTTTATAATTTTTTTTATGATATTTTCAAGTTTAGAGCATATATTAACTCATATATCCTTTTCGGTTGTTTCAATTGTAATTTCAATTCGTTTGATAATCTTATTAATTAATGAAAGCGCAGGGCTATATGATTCATCAGAAAAGGGCATAAAAACTACTTTTGTCTGTATAACAGGATTATTAGTTACTCGTTGGATTTATTCGAGACATTTACCCTTAAGTGATTTATACGAATCATTAATTTTTCTTTCATGGAGTTTGTCCATTATTCGTATGGTTCCGTATTTCAAAAAAAATATAAACCATTTAAGCGCAATAACCGCGCCAAGTGTTATTTTTACCCAAGGCTTTGCTACTTCTGGTTTTTTAACTGAAACGCATCAATCCGTAATATTAGTACCCGCTCTACAATCTCATTGGTTAATGATGCACGTAAGTATGATGGTATTGGGCTATGCAGCTCTTTTATGTGGATCATTATTATCAGTAGCTCTTATAGTCATTACATTTCGAAAAGTCATAAGGGCTTTTGAGAAAAAGAATAATGATTCATTTTCATTTGATGAGATCCAATACATCAATGAAAGAAACAACGTTTTTTTGAACATTTCTTTGATCTCTTCTAGGAATTATTATAGATCTCAATTGATTCAACAATTGGATCATTGGAGTTATCGTATTATTGGTATAGGGTTTATCTTTTTAACCATAGGTATTCTTTCGGGAGCAGTATGGGCAAATGAGGCATGGGGCTCATATTGGAATTGGGATCCGAAGGAAACTTGGGCATTTATTACTTGGACCGTATTCGCGATTTATTTACATATTCGAACAAATAAAAATTTTGAAGGTGTAAATTCCGCAATTGTAGCCTCGATGGGATTTCTTATAATTTGGATATGCTATTTTGGGGTCAATCTATTAGGAATAGGGCTACATAGTTATGGTTCATTTACACTAACATCTAACTGAAGAAAGGACCTAACGAACACAAGCAAAGATGGGACAGCATATATAAGTATATAAGAAAACATTGTGTAAGCCTTCGATAACCTTTTGAATCACTACTTTGATTCAAAAGGTTCTTACAAAGGCCAAACATATCTGGTTAAAAGTCTAATTCATTTTTTTATTTTTAACTTAAGTTAAAGTTAAACTTAAGAGAAGAAAAAATACTTCTTTTTTTTGTTTTTGTTTAATTGTACAACGAATTTTTTAAAACATCCTATTATTATTATAGGATTGCTGTTTGATTTTTTATTTTATTCATGAAAATTATCTATAAAAATAGATAGATATAATATCTTCGACCTTGTCAACTGATAGTGAGAAAACGAAATCCGGATAAATACCAATACCTATTACAGGTAAAAGGATAGAGATCGAAACAAATAACTCTCGCGGTCCAGAATCAAAAAAATAAGAGTTTGGAGCATTAAAAAACTTGTATCCATAGAACATTTGGCGTAACATAGATAATGAATAAATAGGAGTTAATATCATTCCAATTGCCATTACAAATGTAATTAGTATTTTTGTTATTAAAAAAAATTTTTGGCTGGTAATTAGTCCCAAAAATACTATTAATTCTGCAACAAAACCACTCATTCCCGGTAATGCAAGGGAAGCCATCGATAAGATACTGAAAGTCGTGAATATTTTTGGAACCGGGATCGCCATTCCGCCCATTTCGTCGAGATAAACAAGACGTATTCTATCAAAACTCGTTCCCGCCAAGAAAAAAAGTGCAGCACCAATAAAGCCATGAGAGATTATTTGTAAAATGGCCCCATTGAGGCCCATATCGCTTATAGAGCCAATTCCTATAATTATGAAACCCATATGAGATATGGAGGAATAGGCGATTCTTTTTTTTAAATTACGTTGACCGGGAGATGCTGAAGCTGCATAGATTATTTGAATTGTGCCTACTATAATCAACCAGGGGGCAAATAGAGAATGAGCGCGGGGCAATAATTCCATATTGATCCGAACCAATCCATACGCTCCCATTTTTAATAAAATTCCGGCTAGAAGCATACAAGTACTGTAATGTGCCTCTCCATGGGTGTCCGGTAACCATGTATGTAAAGGTATAATCGGTGATTTGACAGCAAAAGCAATAAGAAATCCAATATAGAATATTATTTCCAGTGCTACTGGATAAGATTGATTAGCTGATGTTTCAAAATTTAATGTTGGTTCATTGAAACCATATAAACCGATACCCAGAACTCCCATTAATAAAAAAACGGAACTTCCTGCAGTGTACAAAATAAACTTTGTAGCTGAATACAAACGTTTCTTTCCCCCCACACGGATAGAAGTAGATAAACGGGAATTAATTCTAACTCCCACATGATGAAAAAAAGTAAAAGGTCTCGAGAAGAAAATGATCCTATTTGACCGCTATACATTGCTAACATCAGGAAATGGAATAATCGGGAATCTCGAGTAACCGGCCGAGCCGCTAAAGTAGCTAAAGTGGTGATAAATCCTGTCAGCAAAATGGGTCCTATAGAAAGTCCATCTATTCCCAATCTCCAGTAAAAATCAAAAAAATTGATCCATTTATAATCCTCCGTCAGTTGCATTAATGGATCGTCCAATTGGAAATGATAATAGAATGCATAAGTTATTAGAAGGAGTTCTATGACGCATATAAGTATAGTATACCCTCGCATTATCTTATTTCCTCTATGAGGGAGAAAGAAAATGAAAGAACCCGCGAATATTGGCAAAACTACCACTATTGTTAACCAAGGAAAATAATTCGTAGTAAAAACAAAATACACTTGGACCAGAAAAATCCGTGCTCGAAAAATATATTCTATTTTTTTTTTATTTTTTCGAGCAGGGGGATTTTTGTCGGTAAAAAAAAAATAAAATGTATTCAGGTGGGATTTGTGAAAGGGATCAATAAGCTAGGCCCATGCTTCGAGTTGTTTCATGCCATAAATAAACTCGAACACTCAAGTAATCCGTTGGACAGGCGGATTCACATCTCTTACAACCAACACAGTCTTCTGTTCTTGGAGCAGAAGCAATTTGCTTAGCTTTACATCCGTCCCAAGGTATCATTTCTAATACATCTGTGGGGCAGGCTCGGACACATTGAGTACACCCTATACACGTATCATAAATCTTTACTGAATGTGACATTGGATATATAAATTTTTGAACATCATAAATTTTCGATCTAGTAAACTTGTAAATGAATTATACATATATTTAGACACCAGATGAATCAATGATTTACCATAATTTTTCTAATTAATCTGCTTCCGAATCGACTCATGCGAGAGGTCCAAGATCCTTTGATTTCGTGCATTTTTTGTAAACACGATCAATACGTTATATACCATCCATGTTAATTCGATTTGATAAATATTCTAATTTCTATGATTAATACTGCTTATTAATACAATACTACTTATTCAACAAATTTGATTGATTGATACGAGTTGATTTTCTGTTACGATAAATTGCGGAAACAATAGCTGGTCCAATAGCTGCTTCAGCGGCTGCAATAGCTATAACAAAAATTGAAAAAATATTTCCTTTTAATTGGCGATTATCAAAAAAATCAGAAAATGTTACAAAATTTATATTAACTGCATTCAGTATAAGTTCAAGACACATAAGGGCTCTAACCATATTTCGACTTGTGATCAATCCATAGATACCGATAGAAAATAAATAGGCACTTACAACAAGTACATGTTCGAGCATCATTGACCAACTCCTTATCAATTTCGATTCATTTCAAGATAACAAACAATTTCATGGGTTCAATTGACTAGATAGAATATAAAAAGTTTGGTAATAGAGTGAATAAAAGAATTTCTATTTCTATTTTAAATATAACCAATCTTCAAATAAAATTGAAGTGAGGGGAAAGGGATGTGATAACACAGAACAAAGTTTAATTAGTATTTCGGTTATTAGTTCGAAAGCTTTATTACTGGCGAGCCACAGCAATTGCACCTATCAAAGCAGCTAAAAGAATTATCGAAATGAGTTCAAATGGAAGAAAAAAATCTGTTGATAAATGAATTCCAATTTGTTGACTGTTACTTATCAAATCTTGCTCTATAATCTGGTTTGATTTTGTAGTCCAAATAATCCCGTACCATGACGTATCCAGAATAGTAGTCATTAGTGAAACAAAAATACCCGTACAAACCAACAAAGTAACCCCATCTCCAACGGCCCAAAGATTAAAATCTTTGTAATATTCTGAACCATTCATGAACATGACAGCAAATATGATTAAAACATTTATGGCTCCCACGTAAATAAGGAGCTGTGCGGCAGCTACAAAATGAGAGTTTGATAGAATATAGAATAAAGATATACAAACAAGAACCAGTCCCAACGAAAAAGCAGAATAAATTGGGTTGGTAAGTAATACTACTCCTACACCTCCTAATATAAGACTGGATCCCAAAAAGACTAAAAGAAAATCATGTATCGGTCCGGGCAAATCCATTCTATGTAAAGAGATAAATAAATCTAAATTTTTTTCATGACCTTATTGACCTCACCAGGAAAAAATTTTTTCTGAAAAGTTCTTAATTGAATTAAATCTAAATACTAAGGAATGTGAATTGATGTAGGTACAGTTCGTGGACTAATATCATTCTTTATCTTAAAGAGTAGTTCGAAACTATATATATTTAGATTTCGAAAGAATTGCAGATCTATTCAGAGATTTTCAATCCAAATTGAGGCACAAACCAACCAATCAATAGTTGGAATTTGTAGTTAGTGACTAAATCAAATAAACGAAAGAAACGGCATTTCTTTCGATCAAAACGGAAACTTACTAATTGGAAATTACTCTTTATCTTTAATCAAAGGATTTACTTATATATTTACTTATATATATTATATAATATATATATATATATATTTTTTTTATTTACTTATTTTTTTTAGGTGAATTTAAAATTGTTCGAATTGTATAATCGTCAATTACTGACATTGGGTAAACGACCCAAGGCAATTTGATTATAATTCAATTCGTG
>JAJPGS010002027.1:2500-5000 GCA_028654335.1 Alnus rubra
GAATCCTGGGTCTCGAACAGTGATTCGATTGATGATAAAGAAAGAGAATTCTTGGTTCAGTTCTCCACCTTAACGACAGAAAAAAGGATTGATCAAATTCTATTGAGTCTGACTCATAGTGATCATTTATCAAAGAATGACTCTGGTTATCAAATGATTGAACAACCGGGAGCAATTTACTTACGATACTTAGTTGACATTCATAAAAAGTATCTAATGAATTATGAGTTCAATACATCCTGTTTAGCAGAAAGACGGATATTCCTTGCTCATTATCAGACAATCACTTATTCACAAACCTCGTGTGGGGCTAATAGTTTTCATTTCCCATCTCATGGAAAACCCTTTTCGCTCCGCTTAGCCCTATCCCCCTCTAGGGGTATTTTAGTGATAGGTTCTATAGGAACTGGACGATCCTATTTGGTCAAATACCTAGCGGAAAACTCCTATGTTCCTTTCATTACAGTATTTCTGAACAAGTTCCTGGATAACAAGCCTAAGGGTTTTCTTATTGAGGATAGTGACGATATTGACCGTGACCTTGATACGGAGCTGGAGCTTCTAACTATGACGAATGCGCTAACTATGGATATGATGCCGGAAATAGACCGATTTTATATCACCCTTCAATTCGAATTAGCAAAAGCAATGTCTCCTTGCATAATATGGATTCCAAACATTCATGATCTAGATGTGAATGAGTCGAATTACTTATCCCTCGGTCTATTAGTGAACTATCTCTCCAGGGATTGTGAAAGACGTTCCACTAGAAATATTCTTGTTATTGCTTCGACTCATATTCCCCAAAAAGTAGATCCCGCTCTAATAGCTCCGAATAAATTAAATACATGCATTAAGATACGAAGGCTTCTTATTCGACAACAACGAAAGCACTTTTTCACTCTTTCATATACTAGGGGATTTCACTTGGAAAAGAAAATGTTCCATACTAATGGATTCGG
Organism: Alnus rubra; assembly: GCA_028654335.1. Taxonomy (NCBI): domain Eukaryota; kingdom Viridiplantae; phylum Streptophyta; class Magnoliopsida; order Fagales; family Betulaceae; genus Alnus; species Alnus rubra. The sequence goes on from JAJPGS010002027.1 coordinate 3,463, forward strand.
GTCCATAACCATGGGTTCCAATGTACGAGATCTTGTAGCACTTACCAATGAGGCCCTATCGATTAGTATTACACAGAATAAATTAATTATAGACACTAATATAATTAGATCTGCTCTTCATAGACAAACTTGGGATTTGCGATCCCAGGTAAGATCGGTGCATGATCATGGGATCCTTTTCTATCAGATAGGAAGGGCTGTTGCACAAAATGTACTTCTAAGTAATTGCTCCATAGATCCTATATCTATCTATATGAAGAAGAAATCATGTAACGAAGGGGATTCTTATTTGTACAAATGGTACTTCGAACTTGGAACGAGCATGAAGAAATTAACGATACTTCTTTATCTTTTGAGTTGTTCTGCCGGATCGGTCGCTCAAGACCTTTGGTCTCTACCCGGACCCGATGAAAAAAATGGGATCACTTCTTATGGACTCGTTGAGAATGATTCTGATCTAGTTCATGGCCTATTAGAAGTAGAAGGCACCCTGGTGGGATCCTCACGGACAGAAAAAGATTGCAGTCAGTTTGATAATGATCGAGTGACATTGCTTCTTCGGCCCGAACCAAGGAATCCCTTAGATATGATGCAAAATGGATCTTGTTCTATCGTTGATCAGAGATTTCTCTATGAACAATACGAATCGGAGTTTGAAGAAGGGGAACGAGAAGGAGTCCTCGACCCGCAACCGATAGAGGAGGATTTATTCAATCACATAGTTTGGGCTCCTAGAATATGGCGCCCTTGGGGCTTTCTATTTGATTGTATCGAAAGGCCCAATGAATTGGGATTTCCCTATTGGGCTAGGTCATTTCGGGGCAAGCGGATCATTTATGATGAAGAGGATGAGCTTCAAGAGAATGATTCGGAGTTCTTGCAGAGTAGAACCGTGCAGTACCAGACAAGAGATAGATCTTCCAAAGAACAAGGCTTTTTTCTAATAAGCCAATTCATTTGGGACCCTGCAGATCCACTTTTTTTCCTATTCAAAGATCAGCCCTTTGTCTCTGTGTTTTCACATCGAGAATTCTTTGCAGATGAAGAGATGCCAAAGGGGCTTCTTACTTCCCAAACAGATCTTCCTACATCTATATATAAACGCTGGTTTATCAAGAATACGCAAGAAAAGCACTTCGAATTGTTGATTTATCGCCAGAGATGGCTTAGAACCAATAGTTCATTATCTAATGGATTTTTCCGTTTTAATACTCCATCCGAGAGTTATCAGTATTTATCAAATCTGTTCCTATCTAACGGAACGCTATTGGATCAAATGACAAAGACATTGTTGAAAAAAAGATGGCTTTTCCCGGATGAAACGAAAATTGGATTCATGTAACAAGAGAAAGGTTTCCCATTCCTTAGCCGGAAAGATATGTGGCCATGAAATAGGGATTAAGCGGAACAGAATTGACTGGGTGGTAGAGTCGTGGAAACACCTCTTTCTTCCATATTTTGGACCTTAGCTCCGTGGAACAATATACTACTGCTGAAACACGGAAGAATTGAAATCTTAGATCAAAACATTATGTATG
>JAJPGS010002028.1:0-10780 GCA_028654335.1 Alnus rubra
AATATAACCAATCTTCAAATAAAATTGAAGTGAGGGGAAAGGGATGTGATAACACAGAACAAAGTTTAATTAGTATTTCGGTTATTAGTTCGAAAGCTTTATTACTGGCGAGCCACAGCAATTGCACCTATCAAAGCAGCTAAAAGAATTATCGAAATGAGTTCAAATGGAAGAAAAAAATCTGTTGATAAATGAATTCCAATTTGTTGACTGTTACTTATCAAATCTTGCTCTATAATCTGGTTTGATTTTGTAGTCCAAATAATCCCGTACCATGACGTATCCAGAATAGTAGTCATTAGTGAAACAAAAATACCCGTACAAACCAACAAAGTAACCCCATCTCCAACGGCCCAAAGATTAAAATCTTTGTATATTCTGAACCATTCATGAACATGACAGCAAATATGATTAAAACATTTATGGCTCCCACGTAAATAAGGAGCTGTGCGGCAGCTACAAAATGAGAGTTTGATAGAATATAGAATAAAGATATACAAACAAGAACCAGTCCCAACGAAAAAGCAGAATAAATTGGGTTGGTAAGTAATACTACTCCTACACCTCCTAATATAAGACTGGATCCAAAAAGACTAAAAGAAAATCATGTATCGGTCCGGGCAAATCCATTCTATGTAAAGAGATAAATAAATCTAAATTTTTTTCATGACCTTATTGACCTCACCAGGAAAAAATTTTTTTCTGAAAAGTTCTTAATTGAATTAAATCTAAATACTAAGGAATGTGAATTGATGTAGGTACAGTTCGTGGACTAATATCATTCTTTATCTAAAGAGTAGTTCGAAACTATATATATTTAGATTTCGAAAGAATTGCAGATCTATTCAGAGATTTTCAATCCAAATTGAGGCACAAACCAACCAATCAATAGTTGGAATTTGTAGTTAGTGACTAAATCAAATAACGAAAGAACGGCATTTCTTTCGATCAAAACGGAAACTTACTAATTGGAAATTACTCTTTATCTTTAATCAAAGGATTTACTTATATATTTACTTATATATATTATATAATATATATATATATATATTTTTTTTATTTACTTATTTTTTTTAGGTGAATTTAAATTGTTCGAATTGTATAATCGTCAATTACTGACATTGGTAAACGACCCAAGGCAATTTGATTATAATTCAATTCGTGACGATCATAAGTAGAAAGCTCATATTCGTCAGTCATTGATAAACAATTTGTTGGACAATACTCAACACAGTTACCACAAAATATACAGATTCCGAAATCAATACTGTAATTAAGCAACCATTTCTTTCGAATATTAGTTTCCAATTTCCAATCAACAACAGGTAGATCTATAGGGCATACACGAACACATACTTCACAAGCAATACATTTATCAAACTCAAAATGGATTCGACCGCGGAAACGTTCTGATGTGATTAAATTTTCATAAGGATATTGAATCGTTACAGGTAAACGATTTGCATGGGATAAGGTAATCATGAAACTTTGACCAATGTACCTTGCAGCTCGTACTGTTTGTTGACCATACTTCATGACCCCAGTTACCATAGGGAACATATTGTAAATATCTATGAATATTTTTATGTTTGTTTCTTTCTCTTGTTTGAGACAAGCCACAAATTGAGAATATAGTATTCCTTTACAGTGAAAGAAGTTGGAAAGAAGTTGTTAATAATAGATTACAAGAGAAATAGGTAAAAGAAATTTCCATCCCAGATTTAATAGTTGGTCTATTCTTATCCTAGGTAAAGTCCATCTTGTTGTGATAGGAATGAACAAGAACAATAAGTTTTGGCTAATGTAATAAAGATACCAATTGTCGTTCCAAAGACCCAGCGTGCTTTATTTATTTCAAAAAGCTCAGAAACGAATATGTACGGAATAGAAATATTCCAACCGCCAAAGTAAAGAACTGTTACAAATAATGAAGAAACTAATAGGTTTAGATAGGAAGCAACATAAAATAAACAAATTTGATGCCCGAATATTCCGTTTGATAACCTGCTACTAATTCTTCTTCTGCTTCTGGTAAATCAAAAGGTAATCTCTCGCATTCTGCTAGGGAAGAAATTATAAAACGATAAACCTATAGGTGACGCCACAAATTCCACCCCCAAAAACCGTATTTTGATTGAGCCTCAACTATATCAACTGTACTTAAACTGTTAGATAATCATAGTCGGTGATAACATCACTGTTACCATCGCTATTACAGAACCGTACATGAGATTTTCACCTCATACGGCTCCCCTAGGGCCATAAATAAATCTAAGGACCGAGTCGGTAGTATTTATCTTGATATATTTATATTTAGGATAGATAGGTTACAAATCTAGCAAAGGCCCTGAATTAGACCGCTTAAATTCTGTCTGTTATATAATAATAAATAAAAAAAACTACGTCTGAATCGATCTTATCCTTTATTTAATTATTTAATAAAATTAATAAATAATTTCAATTTTTATTTGTTGAGTAATAACTTTAAGTCTTCAATAAAATACTGCTTGTAGAAATATCAATAACCCGTCTTTTTCATAATTGAAAAAGAATTATACATTCTATTAGTTTAGTTGATGAATTATGACACTAATTCTATCTCTATGACTATGTATATAGGAAATACTAAAATAAAAGAATAAAAAAAAAAGAGAGATCTTTTTTTTATTTTATTTATTCTTCCTATTCTTCTTTCTTTTCTTAAAAAAAAAGTGGGGATTCTAAGAAAAAGGGGGGGCTTACAAAATAAAGGATTATTTCGTTTCCGATAGTCATTTATTTTAATCGGTGGATAGGAGTATACTCTGGATCGGAATCGTGGGGAGTACTGCCTGATCATTTCTACTAACTTAAAGCCCAATTAGTATTCTTTTTATATTATGTGTAAATGTCCCTTGGGATAAATTACATAATCGCTATTACTAATCCTTTGCGTAGTTTGGCATTTCTAACCATCCACCCATTTTTGCTAAACCCTCCGTTTTATGGTAATGCATACAAATGTTAGTGAAAACTGAATAGGGTTGATTTTTTGAACCCGCTTCAAGCGAGGATGACATGACTAATCAACCAATCTTGGGGTAAACGTCTCTTCTTCTTCTGTTTATTTATGCTCAACTGTTTAATTCTTCTTATACATCGAAGACGAGACTCAATAACTTTACTGCAAATATATATTATATAGCTGTTTCTTTCACTCATATAACTATATAATTGAATTCATTAATCCGAATAATGAATAAAATGAAGATATCTATACAATTATTCCACCTCTTTTTCTATAACGACTAGAAAGAAAGGAATAGGGAAAAGTTTATGTTTCAACGAATCGCACGTAGAGCTATTGATAATACACATAGGGTTAATGGTATTTCATAACTAATCGATTGAGCAGCAGCTCGTAGACCACCTAAAAAGGAATATTTATTATTTGAACCATATCCTGACATAAGAGTCCAATGGGAGCAATACTTGAAACCGCAATCCATAAAAAAACCCCGATATTGAGATCGGCTAAAACAAGGCGATAGTCAAAAGGAATTACTGAATAACTTAGTAGAATTGATATGACTGCTATGGATGGTCCGATACTGAATAAACGAGTATCTCCTCTAGATGGAAGAAGATTCTCTTTGAAAAGTAGTTTTGTCCCATCTGCTAGAGCTTGAAGAACTCCTAAAGGACCGGCGTATTCGGGTCCAATACGTTGTTGCAGCCCTGCGGATATTTCTCTTTCTAACCATACAATTACTAGTACGCCTATAGTGATTCCCAATACAAGAGTCAAAATAGGAACAAGCATCCATAGAATTTCATAGACCTCTTTTAAAGATTCCACTCTGTAAAAAGAATGGATATCTTGTATTTCCGTTGTATCAATTATCATTTCAACGATCAACTTCTCCCATAATGATATCTATGCTACCTAGTATTGTCATAATATCAGCCAATTTCATTCTTTTAACTAACTGAGGAAGAATTTGCAAATTGATAAAACCCGGGGGGCGAATTTTACATCTCCAAGGAAAACCACTCTGATCCCCTATCAGAAAAATTCCCAATTCGCCCTTTGGGGCTTCGACTCTCACATAAAGTTCTTGTTTCGGTAATTCAAAAATGGGAGAAGGTTTTTTACTAATGAATCGATATTCAAAATCATGCCATTCTGGATACCTTTCTCTATCAAAGTATCGGATTTCTAAATTCTCATAGGGCCCCCTGGAATTCCTTCCAACGCCTGTTGAATAATTTTTATGGATTCTGTCATTTCACCAATTCGGACTAAATAACGAGCTAATGAATCCCCTTCTTTTGCCATTGGACTTCCCAATCCAATTCGTCGTAACACTCATAATGATCAACTTTACGAAGATCCCATTGTATTCCGGAAGCTCGCAGCATTGGTCCTGATAAACCCCAATTTATTACTTCGTCTCTATCAATAATTCCTACGCCTTCAACGCGTTCTAAAAAAATAGGATTTCGTGTAATAAGTTTTTGATATTCAGTAACTCCTGTAAAAAAATAATCGCAGAAATCCAAACATTTATCTATCCAGCCATAAGGTAGATCAGCCGCTACTCCTCCGATACGAAAATAATTATGCATCATTCTCATACCAGTGGCAGCTTCAAATAGATCATATATGAATTCTCTTTCTCTGAAAATATAGAAGAAAGGAGTTTGTGCACCAATATCTGCCATAAAGGGGCCGAGCCATAACAGATGAGAAGCTATACGACTCAATTCCAACATAATTACTCTGATATAACTGGCTCTTTTAGGTACTTGAATATTTCCTAACTGTTCTGGACCATTCACAGTTATTGCTTCTGTGAACATAGTAGCTAAATAATCCCAACGAGTTACATAAGGCAGATATTGTATAATTGTTCGGTTTTCCGCAATTTTTTCCATTCCTCTGTGTAAATAACCCAATATTGGTTCACAGTCAATAACATCTTCACTGTCCAGAGTAACGATGAGTCGAAGAACACCGTGCATTGACGGGTGGTGGGGGCCCATATTGACTATCATGAGATCTTTTCTTGTAGCTGGTATATTCATAAGTTTTTCCTCGATTCATTTTTACATGAATTGCGTAAAACGAAAAAAAGTTCATCAAAATTCAAGATCTAATAAATCAAATAATTCAAAATGACTCTTCCAATTAACGAATTTTTGATTCCCGAATACCCAACGCATTAATTAAGTTTTTATAACGTACTCTATTTTTATTTGACAAATAAGACAGCAGCCGTTGACGTTTTCCCAGAATTTTACGTAGACCCCTTTGAGATAAATAGTCTTTTCTGTGCAATTCCAAATGTGAAGTAAGTCTTCTTATTTTATTGGTGAAACTCAATACTTGGAATTCAACGGATCCCCTGTTTTCTTCTTTTTCTTCTTGCGAAATAATTGAGATGAATGAATTTTTTACCATAAAAAGGAATCGCCCCTCTCTCTCTTTTTTGAGATATTTTTATCGATATATATATTTCTTGATCAGTAATAATAATGCCACTCATTTGAATTTGATATACACAATAATCTTAATTTCGTGAAGAATTCTTAATTTTGTCAACTAAAATTTTTTAATTTAGTACTCAATAATCAATCCAATTTTTAAAATTGGATTCGGATAGGATATCCTATACAAAAGTATAGTCTATTTCTGTACTCACAAAAAAAATAAACAATAATTTAGACCTAAAAAAAAAATAAGAAGATTTTGTTGATTCATTTTAGATCGAATTAAATTAATATAATACAACGCCTCATTAAATTAGTATCATGTATCATAATGAAATGTAAGATAATGGGTATGTTTATTTTTTGTCTTCATATACTCGATATGGTACGGAAATATAGTAAAAATGTACCATTAATGACTTTTCAATCGCGGATACATATGAATCCTTGTCATAGTGAAACGACTACCATTATTGGTATCAAACCAATAGCGATTCATACAAGCTAAATCTTCTAATCGATAATTGGGCCAAAGAAAGAACTTTAATTTAATTAGTTTATTTTTATCTCTATCAAGATTTTTTCTTTTATTCAACAAAACTTGATCGAAATTTGTTACCTTATTTCCATTGCATCCATTGCAAAATACTGTATTTCTATGGATATTGTTTCTATTCCTAGAATTGACAAAAATTAGAATTCTCAATTCTCTGCGATGCCTCGGGGATAAAATATTTTCAAGAACAAGCAAATCATAATGATTTTTGTCTCTATTTCCAGTCATTTTTTGATGGAGCGCAATGGATTCAGAAAATTATTCTTATTTTTATCACATAGCCATAGCTTTTTTCTAGGTATCTTTGATTAATTTGGTGCTTACTCTTATGAACCAATGAAATACCTATGGTTTGATATATAATAAATTTTCCATCATTTTTACAGACAGACGAACTGGTTCGATAATAAATATTCCCGTTTTTCTCAATTCTTTAAGAGATAAATCCTTCTGGAACATCATAATATCCAGATTCATTTCTTCCCCTTGAATAGCGGATATAGCAATTTCTCTTGGATTTTTCATTCTAAGCAGGAGACAATATACTTTGATGTTATTGATGATTCTTTGATTTAAAGAATCATCCCATTTCAATTGAAATTGCAAATACCTTTTTAGTAAGAACTCAAGCTCTGCTTCTGTGTTATTCTTGTATTGCTTTTTGTTTCTACGTTTTTTCATGTCTGATCCCGTATAATCTTCTTCAACATATTTTTCTTGTTTTTTTTCTTGGTTTGAGAGAGCTGATTCAAGATCTGCTTGGTCCGCTAATTCTTTTTCTCCTTGATTTTTATTTTCTAATTCAAAAGTTTTTTTTTCATTCGATAATATAAAAATATCTCTTTTTTCTTTCCAGTGATACTTTTATGTTTATTAACATTTTATTAACATTTTTATTTACTTTATTTACATTAAAATTGAAAAGAAGTAATTTGATTGGTATGACCCACGGTTTAATCTTATATGTATTATAAAGTATCACAAATTCTGGGAAGAACCAAAGTTCTAGATTCGATATGGGACGACTTAGTATTTCTTCATTCATTCCCATCCAATCCACAAGAGGTTTTTTTGATTGAATGGGTTCATTTTTGATCTTGATGAATCGTGAAATAAAAAATACCTTTCTTATCAATTTTATCAATTATTTGATAATTATTAACCCCAGTCTTAGTATTTTTATTTCTGTTGGTGACAGTATCAATATCGACCCAGGCCTTAATATCCGTCTTATTTCTAAGACAAAATTGAGAATTTTCCAATCAAAATATTTTCGATCCATATTTTTTCTATATCTATACTATCATCGTCTACTAGATAATCCTTGATAAGGATACCTTCCATCATATCAAATAGTTTGCGTTTAGGCGTATTGTAAGTATCAGAAATCTCTTGGTTTTTATTTACTTGTAATGGCACTCCATAAATATATGAGTCTTTCTTATCCTCATAATTAATCGATTTATACGAAAAAAGATCATATCTATATTGTTTTTTAATATTTCTTTTGATTTAGTAATAAATCTATTTCAAAATCATTTTGTTTTTCGTAATGAATTAATCGGGTTTTTTCATATGAATCCCATTTGTTTAAATCTTTCTTTGTAGTCATACGGCATTGATATTGATTGACTCTATTTCGCCATTTTTGCGGCACTAATCTCGACCATCTAATCTGAGATAAATCATATTGATATTGATAATGATCCTTTAGCCAGTTTTCCATTCATTAATTACAGAATTTTGAAGGTTCTTATGTTGTCTTAATTCGGAATAAACTATTCTTGCGTTCCAACAAAATACTCTTTTATTTCATTCTTAATAAAAAAAGATGTTCTGTAATATTTAAAGACAGATCTTAACTTATATAAGTTACTGACTTGGTTTTGTGATAATTTGTAGAATACATATGCTTGTGACAAGTAAGATAAGTCCAAAAAAGTATGTGAATTCTTATTAATACAAAGTGACCTTTTTATAGTTGAAATAAAGTTAATTATACTTTGATTTGTTTTATCAATTCTTTCTTGATTTGCTTCATTATTGTAAATGTATTTATTAAGAATTTTTTTTGTTAATTCAATAAAAAGCTGTGCATTGATTCTAGGGATATTAATGATACACATAAAGATATCTCTGTATATCTTTTCAATAAAAAATTTTAAAAAATAATGGATTTCCGAAGTAATCGAATATTTTTTCTTTTTAATATCCGCCAAAAATTTTTGGTGATTCTAATCTTTTATCGTCATAACTTTTTTGTTAGGATTAATATTTATCTCTCGAGTTATAAACCCTCTTTCTTGTCTTTTTTCATTTTTTCTATTTTATTTATGATTGTATTTGTTCTAGTAGTTATATTTTTCATTTTTTTTTCTGTCAATGAGTAAGTTGCCCAATCCATAGATCGAATTTCAATAGACGATTCGGGAATAATTTTATTATGTATTATCGAATTTCTTTCTTTTTAGTTTCACTCAATTGATATATTTCTATTTTTTCAATCCAAATAATAGAATTGCTTTCTTTTTGAAAGTTCTTTTATTATTTTTTTACAAATAGAATGCTTTTGATGACCGATTTTTTGTTTGTTTTGATACATTTATAAAAAATTTTGTTCTTTTTTTAAACCTCTTAGAACTAAAAAACATTTTTTTTTTAATTTTAATTTTTTTTTTTCGAATTCTTTAAAATGGGTTCAAAAATGAAAGTTGTTTTTGGGGAGAACCAAAAGGCAGTTCAGCTTCCATTCCCAAAACTGTTAAAAAACAAAAATCCTTTTTTTGACCTTTCCCTTTCTTTTAATTGGATCTTTATCAGGGGATCGTAACTTAGATCTGTGCCAAGTTTCAGACGAAAAGGAAATAGTATCTTTATCTGAATACGTCTGTTAACCAGTTTTTTGGAAATTCTTTTTCTGATAATTGAACGCCATTATAGGTGCATTTAACATGGATTTCTTTATTCAAATCCTTTAAATCTCGGACAATTCGGGAAATTGAAATAATAATATACGAACAATATTTTTAGCTATTATTAATGAAGGTAATAGAATATATTTTCTAAAAATTGATTGCATTACTAATAAAGAACCTCTTATTACTTGAGCAAATAAAAAGGTATCCCAAGCTTCGGCTATTTCTATACGAACTTTTTCTTCTATTTTGTCTTTGTCGTTTGTGTCCTCCTCTTTTTTATCACTTTCTTTTGCCTTTTCCTTTGTATAATCCGAAATTATTAATCCCTTCTTTTTCCAAATCCAATTTAAAAAATGATTTTCATCAGCTCGGGAATATCAAAAGAAAAAAAGGGGGTTTGTCTAGTCTATCCAAAAAAGAGGGGAATGCACATTTGCTTCAAACAGTTCCCAAATAACCGTTTTACGCCTTTGAGCTCTCACCGAGCCCTTTATTATATCTCGACGAAAATCCGATTGTTGTGAATAACGTATCAAAGCTAACTCTTCAGCTTCATCAGGATATTAGTCTCATTAGTCTCTTTTATTAGTATTCTCTTTTTTCTTTTATTAGTATAAGGATCGGTATTCTGCGTAATATCAGTAAAAATCACCACACGTTTGGCTTTCTTGAACGAATTTCATGATTCGCTGCCTCATTTTCGTCAGTTTTACTTCCTGTTGTTCTAACTCGTCGATTAATTGTATGACATCGAGAACTTTTTTATTTTTCTTTTATTCCAATATATTTTTTATAATGTTTATCCTAGATCATTATATTGTATCAAATAAAAATTTAAAATTTTATCATCTTCTGAATCAATACTTGTTTGTTTCCGTAAATGAATAAAGTCCTTTCAAATTAAATTTGATGTTGATTTTCCGGCAAACTGACTAATTATGTTCAAAAATAAATAATTTCTGTTGATAATGATTTCGATCAAATAGATTGACTTTCGGTCAAATTCTGTGTAATGTAAAGAAATTCCAGAATCTTATTTACCAAATTGTCTCTATGTAATGTTTTATAGAAGTTTTATGATGAGAATAAAAATAATCTTTTGATTTGTCCGCGATAGGCCGTTCAAGAAAGGATCATATATCGTAGGTAAATATTCTTTTAGTCTCATTATTACACAATCTAATCCTTTTTTCGATATATCCAGAGGAAAAATCTCTTATCTAGAATTTCAACTATATTAGAAATTTCTTATGTTGTCCTTTTTTGTTCTATTTTTTTCATTATAATTCCAATTATACAGTTCATTATAGAAATTTTTTCTATTGGAAACAAAGACATTTTTCTTTGTATCATTTCCAAAAAAGTTGATAACTCGGTGGATACGTAAAAGATATCCTTTCTTTTCCATCACTTTGACATGTATGAAAAAATATTGTGACATTCATTTTTACATCATTTCAAATCGATTATTTTTTATATATCGGAATGGGCATTCCATTTTTATAGTGAAAAAATAGTAACAAGAGTTTTTCAAAAGAATATCTCTTATCCTTTTTATCTTTAAATATCTAACTTCGAATTTTCTTGATTCCATCTAGATAAGAAGTTTCATAAACGGTCTATTTATAGCGTGTCTCTTAAAGTGGAATTCATCCTTTGTTTTTTCCTTTCCATTCATTCGGATCTCTTCCGTTCATCAATTTTGTCCGATCCTCCTTTTCTCCGAAAAGAGAAGAGAAGATCTTCTTCGGTGATTCCTCTTGTTCCTGTTTAGTCCCCTTCGTTTCGGAAGTTGTTTCTATTTCTACATCTGTTTCTTCCTCACTTTCCCGCT
>JAJPGS010002033.1:0-30752 GCA_028654335.1 Alnus rubra
ATCTACCTTCCGTTAGTTAAATTTCTAACGGTGCGCCGCATCATACACAATCAAAAGGCGACATGTGTCGATCCCCTTTAAGAAAAAAAAAATGACAAAAAACATAAATATAAAAACAAAATAAAAAGTAAAAAGTCAACATACCCCCCCTAAAACTACAACACAATTGTAAATGTCTCCCCAACTACCAAAAATTATCAATATCCTAAAGCCAATCAAAAGACAAAAATGACCATAAAGATTTTTCAATAAGACATATATAACCCAATAAATTTTAAAAAAAAAAAAAAAAAAAAAATTGGTTCTTAGAACAGGAGTTGGCCGAATTCCACCCCTGTTCCGAGAACCATTTTTTCTTCTTCTAGTTTTTCATTTTTTATTAATATTTTTATTTTATTTTTATTAACAATATTTTTGTCATTGGAGGGAAACATTGACAATTTTTTGGTAGTTTGATGAGATATTGAAGCAATCTATAGTTTGGAAGGGACATTGACAATTTGGTGGTAATTTAAGGGGATTAGGATCCTCCAAATTATTTGTTCGAACTCGAGGTGATTGTGAGAGACCACTTATGGGACCTAATACCTGACCAGATAAGTTGTTGAGCAGCCTAATTTTTATTTAGTCAGATGGGTCACAAAAATGGTTTCTCACAATTACATGCTCGAATTCTCTCAAATTTGGGCAAATAGTTTGAAAGAATCATATGAATTTTTTTCTAATTAAAGAGAAAAAAAACAAAAAAACAAAAACAAAAAACAAAAAAAATACCAAAGGTAGGGCCAACCCCACCACCATCCACCATAAGCATTGGGGCGGCCACTAGGCCATGCCATCGTTGGGGGTGGGCAGCGCGGCTACCCCGTTTATACAAACATGGCGCATAACCTTAGGGAGTGTTTTGATTAAAAAAAAAAAAAAAAAATTAATTTCTCGTATATCAATGAAGCATTCTTTTTTCCAAAAAAAAACAAATCAATTTAAAATTTATTATACTATATTGAAATTAAAAATTAAGGTCGCCTCTTGGGCTGGGTGCCAATAAAAGAATTGAAAATCCAAGGATTTAGATAGAATCGGGCCCAAGATAAGACAATGTGTGGTATAATTTCTCTTAAAAATATGGCAGAGCTTTCTTAGTCCAACTTAAGGCTTTTGGGCCTGAGAGGCCCAAAAATGCATATTCACAAGCCCATACTTTCTGTTTCAAAGGAGAAGTGGTTCAATCATGATTATATGTACTACAAGGCTCTCTCATCAATCATCATATATAATTGAATTTGAAAAAACTACGAAAGACAATATCCTTAAAATTTCTTTTAGGTTTTATTACAAATTTAATTATAATTCCTACTGATGAGATGCAATTACTGTATCAACAATTATTAACAAGTCATGCAAAAATTAAAATTATAAGCAGTTGTTCAAGTTACTTTAAAAAACATTTGAGAAATATTTATTAGTATATTTTGGTATTAAATTTTTTACTAAGATATGGATATTAAGATGATGTGAAATTTATTTATTGGTATCTGTAGCATTTTTTTTTATTAATTGTTTTGATCATCTCAAATGAATAAGCTCTACATCCTCTTAATATTCATCTCTATCTCTAGTATTTTTCATTTTTATTTACTTTAACGCATGCAATAGTAAATTAGGCATCACTTTTGCTATACAAAATATTAGAAACAGCCATATGAGCCCAATCCATAAAGCTTTCTTTGGTGCTCACATTTTTCAAACCCAAAATTTACCTTTTTTACTTCTAAATCTTATTTTAAGTTATTTTCTACCACTTTATAGAAAATATTTGTTTTCTTTAGGGTGAGTAAGGTTTTCTTTTACTTAAGGGTTAAATATGGTTGACCCTTTGTGGTTTAAAGATTTTATTTTTTGCTGCTTGTGATTCATTTCGTATCAAAGATAGTACCTAGCTCGTTTAAGGTTAAAGATAGAGAATTGGAGATGGTACCTCTATACAACTTTCGTCCAAAAATTGGCGGAAGTTCACGTTAACACCTCTAAGAAGCTGACACATGTCTTATGTCTAATAAAAAATTAGGGAAAAGTATATATATATATATATATATATATATAATTCTATTGAACTTCAATCATATTCTAAACGAGATCGTGTCAAAGTATAATTAGCAAATATGCCAGTAGATCTATTATTTTACTCATTGGTGACATTATCTTTGATTTATTGATTCTACCAGTTGCGACATCAACTATTGAAAGAGCATTTTTAACAATGAATATTGTTAAAAATCATTTACATAACCGAATGAGAGATCAATGCATGAATGATTGTCTAGTTATGTACATTGAGAATGATATATTCAAGATTATTAGCAATGAAAAAAAACACTTGCTGTGATTTATATGTTTTAAGCGATAATGAAATTTTGTTGAATTATTTATTACGTTATCTTAATTAACTTAAATTTTTTTTTATCAAAAAAAAATTCTTAGCCCCTATGAACCAAAATCCTATCTCCGCCACTGCCTATACTTCCTGCTACCCTAGGCCTCGTTTGGTTTGCGGAATGTCTATTCCATTAGGAAAAGGAATAACTATTCATGGGAATAGATGAAGGTGGAATGGAATAACTATTCCTATTTTTTTGTTTGGTTGTAACGGTGGAATAGAACATTGCATATGTATTCTTTTGTTTGGTACAGTGCAATACATTGATGAATGGAATTATATTATAATCAAATTTTCTAAAATACCCTTATAATACAAATATAATTTATATTCTTGAGGACATTTTTTTTCTTTATTTAAGAAACATAAACAATCATACTATGACCTTTTTGTTTTTGTTTTTTTTTTTTTTTAATTTCATAGAGTTCATGGCTTCTTTTTTTTTTTTTTTTATATATATACAATTACGCTACAAAATGATTTATAAGGAAAAAAAAACACACACACACACACATTATCATCATAACACCATCATAAAAAAATAGATCATCTGCAAAGCCCTTTTTATTTTATTCTTTTTTATTTGTTTTCCAGCAACAAACATTCATTCTTTGCTTACAAAGTAAAATGATTTATAAGAGAAAAAAAAATAATAATCATCATAAAAAAATAAATCATCTACAAAGCCATTTTTATTTTATTATTTTTTATTTGTTTTTCAGTAACAAACATTCGTTCTTTGCTTACAAAGTTTTTCTCAAACCTCTGCAAGGCAATTGGAGTCCCCCCGATATTAAGAGGTACTCGTTTTGCTACGTCTAAGTGCATTCTGTAGGCTAAATCATAGGAGGAGGAAAAAAAAAAGAAAAAAAAAAAAGAAGAAAGACTACCCCACAACAAATTAAGTTGGGTTGAGAAACAGAGAGAGGGGGATGAGAATATAATTGCAGAGATGGAGAAAGATATTGATGGTGCACTTGAGTGATGAATTTTTGAAATCAGAATTAAATTCTTATTTCGTTTGCGAATTTTGAGACTTGACTTTTTAGAAAAAATTGAATAAAATATGATTTGTTTATAAAAAGTTGAATAAAATATAATTTGTTTTTTAAAAAGTTGAATAAAATATGATTTATTTATGAAAAAAGTAGAATCAAAATTATATTTTATTGTCAAAATTTCGTATCCAAACACACCATGAGTTGAGAAACAGAGAGAGAGAGGGATAAGAGACTTGGGTGTTGAGAGGGTTGGGGTTTTTGGGCAAAAGACGAATTTAATTTATTCCCATAGGAAAGGAATAGGTATTCCACTCATTTGGAGTGGAATACCTATTCCTCTTCGTAAGGGAATAGCTATTCCGTGGGAATAACTATTCTCTTAAATAATATACAACCAAACAAAAGAATAGCTATTCCGTAGGAATAGCTATTCCTTTCCATGAGTCTAATCCGCAAACCAAACGAGGCCTAAATCTTAAATTTCTACTCACTATCACACTCGTTATCAGAACCTCCATAATTGTGCATTATTTTATGTTTTTATCTCTCTAAATTTTTCTATTTCCCTTTAGCTTATACTTTTTTTTATGGGTATTACAATATCATAATTGTATTCTCATGTCATTTTTTATTTATTTCACAAAAAAAAAATGGATGGAGGTATTGTATAGCCAGGTCTTAAATTTTCAAAATTCAAAACCAAAATCTTAATTAATAATTAAAAACGCAAAATACAAGAGGAACTTCTATAAGTATTTCTCTTTTAGAAAAATAGTAGCATGGGTTGGATTTGATCCAAAATCTAACGGTGAAGAATAATTTTTACTATCATGTGTAAAAAAAATAAAAAATAAAAAATAAAATTAGTCATCTCTTGAAGGAAAAACATTTTACTACGCAACAATAACGACGAGAACAGTCTTGACCCAAGGAAGCCTTCTTGTCTCTGATCAGTCCAACCCATCAGCAATCCTTCACCAAACAGAGAATAGAGGAATCTCTCTCTGTGTCCACTGCCACTTTTGTAGGTGCACTTTAAAGATAGCAATATAAATTTACAGAGTATAGAGGCCGAGGGGTAGAGATTCAGTAAGGAAAATTTATTACTTTTACTCACTCCAAGTCATTTCACTATCTTTTCACAATCTTCCGTTTTCTGGCATTTTTTTCACAGTTTCAAGAATCCCATGATAAAAGCTCATATTCGCAAAACTCTATATATATATATATATATATTTAATCCTATGGGCTCTAGGCGTGCACGCATCCTTTCCCCATTTTAATGCATTTTTTCTTTCTTTTGGTAAACAACTCCCCCATAATAGCTGACGTCTTGCATGCAGGTTTTCACTTTTCTTGCCATTCATGACATAGATGTGGGGCCTGCTGAGTTATTGACGTAAAAAAATTGACATAAAAATAAAAACAGTTTTAAATATTTTATAATTTAATTTGTTTTTTCAAGTTTTCATTTTAAAAAAAGAAAAAAAAAACACTTTAACATCCAAAGCCACCGCCAAAGGGTTAGCTGCACCACCCATAACCATTCCTTCCTTATTTTTTAATATATTTTTTAAAAGATTTTTTATTTTAACTTATATAATTTTAATACTACGTAAAGTAATTTGCAATTTAGGCCAACTATAAGGACTAATAATAAAAATATTTCTTTAAAATAATTCTAAATCTATTTAATTAAAGGCACTAATTTTCCGAGCATAAGAATAGTAAAATACAGAGAAATTTTATGATCATCTAACATTTATTTTATCCAGAAATAGTTGGTGAAACTTATTTACTGAAGACTTTCATCCTGCAGACATAACTAATTTTTCCTTTATGTATCGATGATTAAATACCTTTACCATCCCATGGTGATGGTACTAGTGGTGCCATTGATATACATAAATTCAGGCCATCAATGTGTGGTACATAACATATTTACTATCCATGGTACGATCGTAACGAAATTAACACCAACTCATTATTTCAGGCCTGTCTCTTTACTTCTAATGTCTCGCGGATTAATTTTCGCTTGTTGTGCCGAACGGCGAACTAACTAATTAATTATCACGAACTGCACGAACGTAACTGCATAATTTCTGCATTGATTTTTTTGGAGACCACGTAGCAGCCCATTATCGATACGGTTGAGCAATGAGTAACGGTATGATTAATTAAAAAAGAATAATTGATAAATATTACATTAAATCCAAGTTTTAATATAATAATTATAATTACAAACCCATTATAATATAGATTCTCTATTAAGTAAAATTAAATAAATAAATAAAAAAGACTCAAATTAAGTGTTACTTGAGATATGTCTTATGAGAGTAGCTTAAAATAAATCATGTCATTTTAGGAGAGTCCATATAAAATTGATACAATAAATTAATATAAAAAAAGTATTATTACTCATCTGATAATTAAAAGGTCCCGCAAACAAAAAATAGTATTTTAGTGGAAAAAAAAATGTCATTTTGATTGATACATGTATATTTATAGAATTTTTACGTATGAATAAGTGCTATTAGCTGAGAGGTTTTTATTTATTTATTTTTAAGTAGAAATATCAAATGTGATTCATAAGAAATTTTGTTTTCTCGTGGGCTCTACAGATTTAATAGTAATTTTTGTAAGTGTGAGGATAAGAAAAGGACAAGAGTAGTATGTATAGCACAAGTAATGCTAGAAGTTCCTATTGTGTCCCTTAAAAAATGATGTGACTTTTAAAATTATCATTGGGCTTGTGATGAGTAATGCTATAAGTTTCTTTTGTGTCCCTAAAAAATGAGGTGGCTTTTAAAATCATAATTGGGCTTGTGATTGATCACTATTGAATTTTAATCAAATTGTGATTTTAAAAGCCATCTAATTTTGGAGGGTCATATGAGAGACTTATAGAATTACTCGATTGTGATTCATCACTATTGAATTTTGATCAAATTGTGATTTTAAAAGCCATCTCATTTTTTTAGGGATACAAAAGTGACTTCTAGAATTACTCTGTATAGCATCTCTCTTTTATATAAATGTAACTTTTTCTCTTTTTTTTTTCTGAATTTTTTGCCTTTTGCCTTTTTTGTTGCTTGTTTCCTTCTTTTTTTTTTTTTAAAAAAAATATTTTTCCCCAATGTTTGTTGTCTTATACAACGTGTTTTGTCATTTTGAGTCGCATGAAATAATCATTACACTCCATATGTTAGGATTTAACTGAAAATTCTAACGAAATGAAGACATTGCACCCTCAATGATAGACTGACGGGACATCACAAAAATTAAAACATTGAAGGAACATTACAAATAAGGTTAGAGAAGAACTAAGAGAAGGCTTCTAGGCGCCATGGCCCTGATAGCCCCCACCTTTGGAAAAAAAATTTAAAAAGGTTTTTTAATCTTTAAATTTGCTAGAAAAACAATTAAGTATTTTTTCTTCTTCTTATTTTAGCCCTTGATTTTTATTTTTATTTTTATTATCTAATCCAGCCTACTTAAAATTGAATTTCTAATTCCGTCCCTAATTATAGAGTGATAGAATGACGATTAGTTGGGGGGCCGCCAAAGTATATTTTATAAAATTAACATGGTAGAATGTTGCATAATTTAAAAAAAAAAATGCATATCATAAAGTTTTTTTTTTTTTTTTAATGAAAATTATGCACATTTGCGGCTAATAAGTGCTTAAAATGTAGTATTAAAAAAAGTGCTTAAAATGCTTTGAAAAATTATTTCCACACTATCCATAATAATAATAATAATAAAATTAAGTAGTATATTAATGACATATTATCCATTTATTGAGGTTAGTCAAATTTAAAAGTTGAAACGTTACAAAAATAACTCGAAGATGTACATCTTGAAGGTACTGATACGTCCACCCTCCAACAAACTCATGGTGATCATCAATAGTTTCATCAATGTCATCTTCCATAAATATAGGTATAAGAAGAAGGCGATGATCTTGACGGAGATTTTGTCTTTTTTTTTTTAAAAAAAATGAAAATTATTTATTTATTTATTTGAATACAAAGAAGATGAAATGAGGTGTCAATTCAAGAGAATTAAGTGTATTTTTTTTTTTTCTTTCCAAGCAACGATTTCAACATGTAAAACACAATAAAAGAGTTGGGCAACCCAGCAATAAGCTTACCCATAATTGAAGGGTGGCCTTAAAAGTTAAAACTGCCCGTGAACCTTTAGCACGTACATGCCATTTGACTCGTTAGTGAAAATGAGAGTAAAGAAGAGGTTTTGAGTTTGAAGTTTGAAGTGAGGCATCCTCAGTCCCCGCACCAACACTGTTTAGGATTGGTGATGGATTTTATGGGTGGGGAGGTGTTAGAAATGACATTATATTCTTCTTTTCAATTGTACTCTTGAGTTTTTTGTTGTGTCGCACCCCGTGAAGCCGCGAGAATCTTTATTATTCTTTTCGCTAAACGACTCTTGGAAGTTGGAAGATTCTTTCTACAACAATATTTTGACCATATTGTTGACCTACATATAATTGTAGCAATAAATTAATAAAAATAAGTAGAACTAATAATAAAATAAAGGAGTAACAGGACAATTTTTATTTATTTATTATTTAATTTTTTTTTATGAAAAAGAGAGAAATTAAAATTAAATTTAAACTGTTTGAAAAAATTACAATAAATATGTTATAGATTTTTACAACAAATAAGCCAAATCCAAAATTGAAAGGGTTTACTTTAAAAAATAAAATAAAAAATAATTGAAAGGGTTTAAAAACAGAAAACCCAGGAGAATATGTACAAAAATCCAATCCAATGCTTCCCAGTGAAGGGACAGCTCACAGGTGAGGGACTTTAGCTTCAGGCCCACACTGACGTCTCATCAAATCTCTTCTCCTGATATTGAAGTCAAAAATTAAAATATGTATAAATGATAATAACGAAAACAACCCTTCCGGTGCAGATCGCTTCGATCCCAGCGCTGTCCATTATTAGGGCTTTTTGGTCAATTCCCAACTCCTTGTCTGAAAATCTGGATCTTGGACTGTGACTGGAGTCTTTGGGAAATTCCTGGGGCCCAATAATAGAGGGGTCCCCCACAATCAAATACAAATTTTGGATTTTGTATAAGAAACAACATTAGAGACACGCTTCTTTCCTAGGATCAAATTTTTTAGGACTATTGAGCCTATTTTATTTTATTTATTTATTAAATTAAAAACAAACAGGTACAATGCACACAACAATTTTGTGAAACACTCCATTTCATGTTTTTTTTTTTTTTTTTTTGTTATTATTATTTCCGAAATTTCCTCGTGAAAACAAAAACCGGAATCTCGTCTCTTGAGAAAGCATTTTGTTTGCTTGTGTTAATGCGCAAAAAGCGTGATTTGTCTTACAACACCTTTTTTTTTTGTGAATATTTTTAATTATAAATTATTTGTCATTTTTTTTAAAAAAAAATGTATTATAAAAAAGATAAGTGTTACACATACTCTCAAATATTCACTTTATAGATATGACAGTAAAAATTACGAAATGTTTTTATTAAAATACTTTTAAATGCACACTTTTTTACATAACAGTAAAAATCATTATTGAATTTTAAATTATACGATAATTTTTACCATTTACATCAAAGAGCACGCCCCGAGAGTGTAAAGTTGGTAATGTGTATAACAAGTATCTGGATTTATGTACATGTAACTGATGTAAGATTCCTTTAATTAATAATAATAATAAAAAAAATAGGAAAGAAAAAACTGGATAAATGTTCTAAATGTGCTTGCCACCGTACCTGTGTAGTCTGTGTAGATGCTCAGCGGTCAGCATAAAAGCTTTTCCTCCCTTTACTCATTTTCTCAAGGACATATTCACACAACTCACGCTGAAATGCTGAATTTTTACATCTGAAAGGATGATTTAGTTTTACTTTTTTCACCCTCGTCCCTCTATCATTTTTAATTTCATTTATGACCACATCAGAATAAAAAAGTTTGGATATCACACACTAGTAGTACCTTTACCCTTACCCTTATAGTATTCACAATTCCGTCCTCATAATTTATTCAAATCTAACTCTAAAAACACTACTTTTATTGGTTTAATTAATCACTTTTTAAAACCTTAAAAAAATAAAAAATAAACTCTCTAAATTTTTCTCTATTTTAAATAAATACTATTTTTAAATCACAAAAATAATTCCTATGAGTCGGGCGTTTCTCCACAACTCTACGTTCATTCATTTTTAAATAACTACTCATATTGTCAGAAAAATTACAACATTATAACATCTTTTTATGCTATCACAGAGCCTACAAGTTTACAACCAAATCAACAAACTCAAAAACAAAACCATAAGCAACACCGGCCCCAACAGCAATACCAACAACATTTGTGGCGCTAAGAGAAAAAATATTGATACGGTTTGTAAAAAAAATTATAATATTATTTTTTTAACTCTTTAAATATAAAAAGAGAATCTGACAAATATTAAATTTAAAATTTACTATATAATCATTTTTATAATTTTTATTAGAAGTATATATAAAAAGAGAAAATAAACATAAAAATATACAGCGGACCACGAAGGCAAGCGTGTTGGCCTTTGACTAGATTGACACGAAAAGAAAAAAAAGGGAGAATGTGGCAGAATGTGGCGGAATCCGCCCTCGTAGAATCTTGCTTTCTTTAATGTGATAAGATTCTTGTTTTCCAATATTAAATTGTTAGAAAAAAACATACAAAACGCTAGAATTTGTAGACTCTACTCAACCATGCATCTAGAGCCATGCAAAGTGCAAAAAACCCACCAAAGACAAAGCATTCATGAAAGCACGAACAAATATAAATAAATTAAAAATAATAATAATAAAAAGAACAAAAACAAAATGCCCAACCAAAAAGCCGGGTTTTCTGAGAGAAGTTTGGTCTCAAAGGATAAATAACAAAAGGAAATATTAAGGCCTATGGGGGTTTCTTTGCAAACAAAAACAGCGTTGCCGTTACAATGGCTAAAAGTCATGTGACCTGCGTGCCCTTCTCTGACACATATAACCTATTTTGGCTTTTGGCGCAGGACACCTCTCTCTCTCTCTCAGCGTATTACTCTATCACCATTCACCTATGGCTTTCAAACTTCCCAAGAATCCCAACCTCAATTCCTCTCGATTTATGATGGACCTTTTCATATAACCTTGGCCATCTTTTTCTCTCTTCAGAGTTCAGACACCGATTTTCGCTCTAGAAACCTCTAGTTTATTACTTATCAGCTAGCGGCTATGGCGGTGAAGCTTCAAGTTTTCAGTCTTTTTGTGCTTCAACTATTCCTCATGGCCATTTCAGACCAAAATGAGCAAAACCCAGAAAGAAAAGCTCTCCTTTCCTTCGAAAGCTCACTTGAAAACCCACATGTTCTTTCTTCCGAGTGGAACCCATCAACCTCCCATTGCCACTGGGTCGGTGTCTCGTGCCAACTCGGCCGAGTCATCCAGCTCGCCCTACCTACTCGGTCCCTCAAAGGCCCACTGTCTCCCTCTCTGTTCTCTCTCACCGGCCTCATTTCCCTCGACCTCTCTTCCAACTTCCTCTACGGCCAAATCCCACCTCAAATATCCAGCCTTCAAAGCCTGAAAGAGCTCTCTCTGGGCGACAACCAGTTGTCTGGGGAGATCCCGGTCCAACTCTTTGAGCTAACTCAGTTGCACACCCTCAAACTCGGCCCGAACTCTCTCACCGGTAAAATCCCAGAACAGCTCGGAGAACTGAACAAGCTCCAAACCCTGGACCTCTCTGGCAACGCTCTCACCGGAAATGTCCCGACCCCGATCGGAAACTTGACCCGGCTGCAGTTCTTGGACATTGGAAGCAACCTCCTCTCAGGTTCTCTCCCACTTACACTTTTCACAAAGCTTCAGTCTTTAACCTCCATGGACATATCAAACAATTCCTTTTCTGGTCCAATCCCACCCGAAATTGGTTACTTAAAGAACCTCACTGGCCTTTACATTGGCATTAACGAGTTTTCTGGTCAGTTTCCAAAAGAAATTGGTAAGCTTCGAAAGCTTGAAAACTTGTTTTCGCCGTCTTGTTTAATAACGGGTCCGTTGCCTGAGGAATTGTCTGAGTTAGAATCACTGACCAAACTCGACCTTTCATACAATCCGTTAAGGTGTTCAATCCCAAAGTCCATTGGGAAGTTGCAGAATTTGACTATATTGAATCTTGTCTACGCTGAGCTCAATGGGTCGGTCCCAGCCGAGCTTGGAAACTGTAGGAACTTAAAAACTTTGATGCTTTCCTTTAATTCTTTATCTGGCTCGTTGCCTGAGGAGCTTTCTGAGCTCCCTACGTTGACATTTTCTGCTGAAAAGAATGAGCTATCGGGGCCATTGCCTTCCTGGCTTGGAAAGTGGGGAATGATGGACTCGCTTTTGCTTTCGAGCAATCGGTTCTCGGGGAAAATCCCGCCCGAGATTGGGAATTGCTCTATGCTCCAGCACCTTAGTTTGAGCAATAATTTGTTGACGGGTTCGATACCGGAGGAGTTGTGTAATGCGGTGTCGCTTATAGAGATTGATCTGGATAGTAATTTCCTGTCGGGGACGATTGAGAAGACGTTTGTGAAGTGTAGGAATCTTTCCCAGTTGGTTTTGGTTAATAATCAGATCATTGGTTCGATACCAGGGTACCTTTCTGCGCTTCCACTGATGGTGGTCGACCTTGACTCGAATAACTTTACGGGTATAATACCTACGAGTCTATGGACTTCGACAAATTTGATGGAATTTTCTGCTGGGAATAATCTGTTGGAGGGCACTCTCCCTGTGGAGATTGGCAACGCTGTTGCTTTGGAAAGGCTTGTTCTCAATAACAATCAGTTGAAAGGCACTATTCCGAAGGAGATTGGGAATCTCACAGCTCTCTCTTTTCTTAATTTGAATTCGAACCTGCTGGAAGGGAACATTCCAACCGAGCTTGGAGACTGCACTGCTCTCACCACTTTGGACCTTGGAAACAACTTTCTGCTTGGCTCTATTCCGGAGAAACTTGCAGACCTGGCTCAGTTGCAATGCCTGGTCCTTTCTCACAATAATCTATCTGGGTCCATTCCTTCAAAGCCATCTTTGTACTTTCGTCAGGCCACTATGCCTGATTTGAGCTTTATTCAACACCATGGTGTGTTTGATCTGTCTTTCAATAGATTGTCTGGCCCAATACCTGAAGAATTGGGGAACTGTGTGGTGGTGGTGGACCTTTTGATCAGTAACAATATGCTCTCTGGCGGAATTCCAAGATCCCTCTCTCGCATGACAAATCTTACAACCTTGGATTTGTCAGGGAATTTGCTAACTGGTTCCATTCCGCCGGAAGTCAGTGAGTCCCTCAAGCTTCAAGGATTGTATCTTGGAAATAACCAGCTCACAGGCACAATTCCTGGAAGCTTAGGGCGATTGAGGAGCTTGGTGAAACTTAATTTGACCGGTAATAGGTTATCCGGTTTGATTCCAGTAAGTTTGGGGAAGTTGGAAGCGCTGACCCATTTAGATTTGAGCTCTAACGAGCTCAACAGTGAGCTTCCTGCATCTTTATCGAGCATGATGAACCTTGTGGGGCTTTATGTTCAGCAGAACAGACTTTCTGGTCGGGTTGATGAGCTGTTTTCCAATTCCATGTCTTGGAAGATTGAAACTATGAATTTGAGTAGTAATTTCTTTTACGGGAAGTTGCCACCATCTTTGGGCAATTTTTCCTACTTGACACATTTGGATCTTCATGGCAATTTTTTTGCAGGAGATATTCCACCGGACCTTGGGAATCTGATGCAACTTGAGTATTTTGATCTTTCTTGGAATAGGCTTTCTGGACATGTACCTGAGAAAATATGCAGCCTGACCAACCTGGTTTTCCTAAATCTGGCAGAAAATAGATTGGAAGGGCCTATACCGAGAAGTGGTATTTGTCTGAACCTATCAAGAATTTCACTTGCTGGGAACAAAAATCTGTGTGGGAGAATTTTGGGTTTAGACTGCCAGATTAGAAGCTTGGAGAAATCAGCACTGTTAAATGCTTGGGGACTTGCTGGGATTGTGGTAGGAGTTGTACTCATTGCTCTTACTGTAGCTTTTGCTCTACGAAGATGGATTACTGGAAGCTGCAGGCAGAATGATCCTGAGGATCTCGAGGAAAGCAAACTAAAAAGTTTTATAGATCAGAATCTCTATTTCTTAAGCAGCAGCAGATCGAAGGAACCTTTGAGCATCAATGTAGCCATGTTTCAGCAGCCTCTTCTGAAATTAACCTTGGTTGATATTCTTCAAGCCACCAACAATTTCTGCAAGACAAACATAATTGGAGATGGAGGTTTTGGAACTGTATACAAGGCAATCTTGCCTAATGGAAAAACAGTTGCAGTGAAGAAGCTAAGCGAAGCTAAAACACAGGGTCACCGAGAATTTATGGCCGAAATGGAAACTTTGGGAAAGGTAAAGCACCAAAACCTAGTCCCGTTGCTTGGATACTGCTCTATCGGCGAGCAGAAGCTCCTTGTGTATGAATATATGGTCAATGGGAGCTTAGATCTTTGGCTGAGAAATCGGACAGGTGCCCTTGAAGTCCTTGACTGGGACAGACGGCTCAAGATTGCAACCGGTGCTGCACGTGGGCTTGCTTTTCTTCACCATGGATTCGTCCCCCACATAATCCACAGAGACATTAAAGCCAGCAACATCTTACTCAACGAAGACTTTGAACCAAAGGTTGCGGATTTCGGGCTGGCAAGATTGATAAGTGCTTGTGAGACTCATGTCACAACTGATATTGCAGGAACATTCGGCTATATTCCTCCCGAGTATGGGCAGAGTGGGAGATCCACCTCAAGGGGAGATGTTTACAGTTTTGGCGTGATTTTGCTTGAATTGGTGACTGGGAAGGAGCCGACTGGGCCAGATTTTAAGGAGATTGAAGGTGGGAATCTGGTTGGCTGGGTGTTTCAAAAGATCAACAAAGGGCAGTCTGCTGATGTTCTTGATCCAGCAGTTCTCAATGCTGATTCAAAGCAGATGATGCTTCAAATGCTGCAGATTTCTTGTGTATGCCTCTCTGATGTTCCTGCTAACAGGCCTACCATGCTTCAAGTATTGAAGTTGCTGAAAGCGATCAGGGATGAGTAATTGCAGAGTTTCTTTGCCTTTGCCTTTGCCTTTGCCTTAGCCTTGGTAGGGGTAACAGGTTTGTTGTCAAAATAGTAGAGTCAACTAATTATGGAGAACTGGGGATGCTAAGTTGTTTACAGTTTCCTATTACTAATCTAATCGCAATTTAGAGCTTCAAGCATGATTGTGAGGTATTTATTAAATAATTAGATTAAACATACCCTTCTCCTATACTCGATCTTTACATCTAATCCATAATTAGCTAATTCATTTCTTTATTTCCAATATGGGACTTCATTGTTTTTCAAACACTTGTTAAAGGAAGCAAGTTTCAAGATATTTGGTTGAAGGTTGATTCTCTATTTCCATGGAAAGACTTCTAGGATTCATGTTAAGAATGGTGAAAACTGATTGTTTCAAGTGTTTAGTTCCAAAGTCTTACCAAGAAGTAGAATATTTGGGGTAGCTCATTTGAAAGCTGAACATAGCTTTTGGACTTCGATCAAAAAACGTCCTCTATGGTTCCTGAAGCCATGGACAAAGAAACTTGTCTAACTTAGATTGTTTGTTTGTTTCTCCAAAGTAAAGGGAAAACTGTGTTTATTAGACTGAGCTATTAACCACTATTTTCTTCCTAAACCGTGCACTCAGTTTGTGTTTTTATTGATAGATTAGAGCATTCACAGTAACTTCCTTATAAGGGTTCTGTTCTTTAAATTTTAGGAAAAAATTCAAAAAAGTCACAAAAAAAACCATTCACAGTAACTTCCCTAAAATTTTCTGTTTCCTGGGAATACTACAATGCTTCTCGATGCGATATGCTACAGTACTTCCCAAGCATTTGTTTATTCATAAAAAATGTATTGTTCCTTAAATTTTAGGAAAAATTTTAAAAAAAGTCACAAAAAACCATCCACAACAACTTTCCTAAAATTTTGTTCCCTAGGAATGCTACAGTGCTTCCCAAGCATTTGTTTATTCATAAAAATAAAATAAAAAAACTCTTCTCCTCTCTCTGTGCATATGTTCTTCCTATCTCTTTCTCTCTGCACATCACTGCTCCTCTCTCTGATCACCATCTATGCTCCTCTTTTCCTTGTGCCTCTCTCCATTCCAACAGCTTGGGCACCACCACGGGCTTCACCTCCCTGCCACCACTCTGATCCCATGATCTGCTCCACACCAATATGAACAACAACCCGATCACCACAGCCAACGACGTCGTTGCGATCACCACCGCCGAGTCCGACACCGACCCGCCAAGCGATATCCCTAGCGCCGATTCCAACGTCCATACCAATTCCGAATCCCCCATCGTATCCAGTCCGATCTGAAATTTAACCTCCAACTAAAAAACACAGCTTTTTGTACCAATTAAGAATCCCTCATCTTATCTAGTCTGAATCCCTCATCGTATCCAGTCCAAATCCCCCATCGTATTCGGGAAGTGGGTTCGCAAAGGAACAAGCTTGTGTGGCCCTCCAAGCGCTGACCTTTTCGAAGGAGAAGACGAGAGCGAGAGAGAGAGAGAAGAAATGAAATGAATAAAAAAACAAAAGGAAAAAGTAAAAATTAATATTTTAATGATATATGAAAAAATGAAGGAAAGTTGCGGCAGAATATTTTTCTTTAGGAAAACAAAATGTGGTTTTATTTCATATATTTAAAAAAAAAAAAAAATGGTTGAGAAACAGTTGAAAACGCTCTTACTACCCTATCCTATGTAGTCACTAATGATGTTATTCCTATCCTATGAAACCAAATGCAAAGAACGTTTTGGATTGTCAAATGTTTGTTGATATATAGAGCTATATTAAGACCACCCTCCCTGATGGTAAACACTGACATCATCTTTCTAATGTTGGCAGGACGTGATTTATGAAATGTATCCTCTAAATGTTGTTGTTCTCTTTTTGACTTTGGCATGTGATGTATCTTTCTTATTCTTATTGTGGATCCGGATCCCAAGCAATTTGATGCTCGAATTGCTGCGAAAGAGTCTCAACGGGGCTTACCCGTCTAAGCAAGTGAGCGGGTAGCCCAAAATTTGCTTGGGCAGTTGGACCCCATATTAACTCTCACTTATATTTGCTACTCAAATTACTAGCAATTCGAATAACAAAATTGTTAGAATCTTTATTTTCTTACTTTTCCTTTTACCTCTTTAACACATTCAATTCATTGAAATTACATACCGTAAGTTCTCACCTTTTCTGTTTACTGATGTTGCTTCCTCCACCTAAGAATTGGACTTAGAGCCTATTTAGAATTGTATTGAAAAATAGAGTTTTTGTCTATAGAAAAAGCTTGAAAGATCTTTTGACAGAAAAAAAAAAAAAAAAAAAAAACACACAATTTTGAGCTTTTTAGAGCAAAAATGTGTTTTTAAAGTTTTTTTTTGGCTAAACAAGTTTATTTTTACTTTGCACATCTTTCTACGTACTAAAAACACTTTTTAAGTTCGTTATCACAAATTTCAAACATGCTCTTAGCTATCTCCATTGCATGCACATTGGGATTCTATCCGATTGAAAATTAACTGGAGAGGGGCCGGTTTTTTATACACAAGTATTTTTGTAATTTTACACCTCTTCAATTCCTCTCAACTGAAGAGAATCCTGATTCAGCCCATGTGGCCAACATGAGATTTGACCTAAACACCATGCTCAAAGACCAACTACTAGCCTAAAACCCAAAAAGAAATGAAAGATACACCGAATTCTGCGTTCTAATTTCTGACCACTCACCCAAAAAAATAAAAAAAAATAAAAAAAAATAAATGAGAAAAAGAAGTTTCCTTTGGTGAGGGAGTCAATAAAGGCAGCTCATTTTCTTTCCTCTTTCTAATTCCGCTACAGAATACAGAATTACAGATGACAAAGTTGGACCTTCTTTTCCTTGTAAAAAGACGTCCATACACGCCAAGGCAACACAATTAAATCTAAAAATATATATTTTTTTAAAGAATATATATATATATATATATTAGAAATTAGGCCGGAAGATCCTGCATGTCAGCCATCAAAGCCTCCTCTACTCTACATATTCTAAGGCGGAAAGTTCCACGCTCTCACTTTTCTTTTAAAAAAAAATGTCATTTTTAGACGGTAATTTATGTCCGTTTCTTTATGTCACGTCAGCTTCACCTTCAAGTCCCTAATCAACATATTCCATTAATTAATTTTAAGCCAAAAGCTCTTTTCATATTTGGATAAATAATCAACGGTAACAAATTCAGTCTTTGCCACTTGCCACCGTCCACGAAAAAAAGTTGAAGGAAATGCGTTGCTGTACATGAAGCTAACTGGGCATTGTCAATAAGCTCTTAAGAGCCGTAGGAACCAAAGATACTGAGAATATGATGGGATCGATCTTACTTTCCATCAAACAAATGCACAAATAATGCTATTAATCCTTCAATTCTAATACGTTTCCCAACAAAATACACAAAATCATCCGTCCTCCTTCCTTTACTGCCGGATATGAATAACTTTTAGATTTTATTCTCTTTCTCTCTTCGCATATTTTTTACGAGAGAAAAATATGCGAAGCGATCATTTTTTATATGATGTGCGAATCAGACACAAACTCAATAAAAAATTAAATAGTTAGGGTTGAGGAGTCTGACACGTTTAATTAAATAAGTCAGGTTATGATTGACCTATATAGTCTTATATTTATGTTTCGATACGACACGAACTCGATACGCGACATAATGGCAAGAATTTTTTGACATGACCCGTGAACCTGACATGATCAACCCAATACAAAATTAAAAAATTAGAGTTGAGGGGTTTGAGCCGTTTAATTAAATGTTCGGGTTAAAATTGACTTATCTAGTCTTATACCCATGCCTCGACATTATCTGAACTCAATAAGAAATTAAATAGTTAGGATTGAGGAGTCTGACACGTTTAATTAAATAAGTCAGGTTATGATTGACCTATATATATAGTCTTATATTTATGTTTCGACACGACACGAACCCGATACACGACATAATGGCAAGAAATTTTTGACATGACCCGTAAACCTGACATGATCAACCCAATACAAAATTAAAAAGTTAGAGTTGAGGGGTTTGAGCCGTTTAATTAAATGTTCGAGTTAAAATTGACTTATATAGTCTTATACCCATGCCTCGACACGATCCGAACTCGACATGCGAACACGAATTACCGTCCCTATATATCACTTATCAAATAAAAAAGAGCACGGATAATAACATAAACTCTTTTTGCAAATCAAATGTGTCGTCTCTAAAAGAGAAATGCAATTTTTCCAACTTCAGCAATCTTTTTGTAAAAATTAACTATTAGATATGTACGACTCACATGTAGTAAAACATATCCAATAATTCCTTTTTTTTTTAAAAAATTACAGCAACAAAACATGTAACTTATTTTATTCAATATCGCTATGGGGTAAGTATATAGCAGGAAAAAAAAACTAATTAAAAAAAAAATCTGTTTATTATATTTATTGATAACGAAAAGATTTATTTATTTTTTTTTATTTTTTTTTAAAAAAGACACACCCCCATTTCATATTAAATATTAATGTAAGAAAAATGATGCGGCCTATTATTCGTATTACGCTTTTTGAACTTTTTGACACTACGAACACTTTTTTCTTTTGTATTCCCAATCCCTGTCCGGTGAGCTCACCCTCTGGCTTCTTCCAAACAATTTGTTTTTTGTTTTTTTTAATATTTATTTCCCAACAACTTCGCCCACCATCCAACATCACATCATATTAATTAACAAATAAATAAAAAAAATCTAATAAAAACCACAGCCGCCTGAAATTAAATTAACGTCCTCTACGACGACCAGTTTCTATCGTTCCTTCATTGTTGTTGTTCTACGACCAGTCTACAGAGTCACGATGGATTCCACGTTTAAGGCATAGCAAAAAGGAACGACACAAAATAAATAGAAAGAGAGAGAGAAAGAAAAAAGTTCAAGAAACTTCTTGAGATGGGTCCCATTTAGGTTGATCACGCACGTGACACAGTTTAGTCACGAGCCTGTTCCACAGGGACTCGGATCCAGTGCTTCACTCCTAAAATCCAGTCTACCGAATGCTAATCAATTACACACCCTACGATTATTAGGATCATCCCAGTGGCACTGCTTAAGCCACGGTGCTTTTAGATCATCAACGTTACTCTGACACTCCAACGGCTCTGATTTCGCCATCCCCGCCCCAGGCAGGTGCAGCCGCAACTCCGTCTCATCCTCCGCAGCCTCACCCTCGCTTTCCCTCGCCCTCTTCCCACCGATCGCCACGCCGAACAGCCTCGCGCTTGTTTCCGTCTCCTCGCGGGCGAGCCGCTTTGACGGTAACAAATCGAGCGGTTTTCCGGGAATCTCCGATTGGTTACTATTCGCGAAATTTGACATCAAAGTGAAGATGTTGTTGCAGAGCGATTTCATTTCCGATAACTCTTTGCTCAGCTGCACGTTCTCTTTCCTTAGCCTCTCGTTCTCGTCGGCTAGATCCGCGGGTGCTGTCGTCGGCGATGAGTTCGTTGAAATCACTTGCTCTTCTCCGGAATTCGACGGCGATATCATCGGCTTCGCGGTCGAAATCACCGCCAAAGACACCGTCACCGGCGCCGGACCTGTGGCCATCGGAGATGTGATCTTTCGGCGCTGAATTTCGCGCAGAAGCTGCTTCTCCCCTCGACGAAAGTACTCGTTCGAGAACTCCCATCGATCAGGTACTACTTTTCTAAATCCCTGCGAAACCAAAATGAAAAAGAAAAGAAAAATTCAAAACCTGAAACTACAAAGCTTTATAATTAATATTAATAGAGAGAGAGAAATTACATAGGTGTTGAGTTGGCGGACGAAGCTAGAGAAATTGTTGTGCTTGAAATATTTGGGGAGCAAATCTTTAGCGAAAACGGTGGGGTTCCAGACGATGAAAGTGGATCCGTCGTCGTTCCATGAGATTACGTCGTCTATGGTCTGATCGTCGACCAGCTGATGCGTTTTTGTCAAAAACGGCGTCGGTATAGATCTCTGGGACTCGCCGCTGGTTGACTCACCTTTTTGCTCCACCGGCGGAGCCATAACAAAGACCCAAACGAACCAAACTAATAACACGAAAGAGAAATTTTTGATGGGAAATTGAGAGTTTTGTGGTCGGAGAGAGAGAGAGAGAGCTGTTTGGTAGTTCTAGAAGCTTCCTCCGGGAATTTAATGGATGGGTTTCGAAGAAAACGAGAGAGAGAGAGAAAGAGAGAGAGAGTGAGAGAAAAGAGATGAAAGAACGAGAAGCTACTACGCTACCATCTTATCTCGGGAAACTTCCGTGTGAGATCCTTCTGTGCGCGTGTGCGACCGTGGCAGTGCCCTGTCTGTCCGATTTCCTATTCGATAGCTGTTGTGGTAAAAATCAGTTACGTACGCAATAGGAATTACTCTCATTCATGAATCATTTGTGAGAGAAATTGAGAAAAAACGGAAAATATGTTTTTTTATTTGTTTGGGCTTTAGGAAGCCCACCGTTTTTTATTTTCTTTTTTTTTTTTTCTTTTTTAAACTACCTCCGTTTAGTCCGTATATTTTATTTTTTATTATTAAAGTCCGTATATTTTATTTGTTGGGGGGTCTAGACTCTAATATCTAAGCAAGTAACCTACATATGGTGGCTTGGTTTTGTGACTTTTGTCATTTGTGATAGAAGGGAAGCACTAACTTCTCATTTGGTTTTTAAAGTATTTATATTTTTAAGAATTTGATGTGTCAAAATTTGGATTCTCAAAAATATAATAATTATTTTTTTTTCGTTTAGAAATGATTAATAATCTAATAAGATTCTTAGAAATATGAGATTTTTATTTTTGGTTTACTCTTAGATTATCATTTAAGAATAATTTATTTTCTTTCCAAAATTTCCTTATGTTTCTTTCTTAAAAAGTGTACAAGGTTGTTTGTTACAAAATTATTAATTTTTTTAAAAGAAAAAAAGTGACAGGCGTCATTTTTCTTTTATTTTCCGATCTATAAAAACTGTTTATATTATTTAATTTTTATATTCTATCTATAACCAAATAAAACATATTTATTTCTATTATTTTTGTGGAATAAAATAGTTTATTACTTTAGTATACAAATTTTACAAATGGTCACAATCAAACCCAAGAATAATATTAAAAAAAATAACCATAACAAATTTTGTAAGCCAAGAGAATGTAGATTTTCACTTCTCTAAAAAAGGAATTCACATTTTTAGCAAAAAGAGTTGGAAAGGAATCTACATTTTATTAAGATTACCTTGTTTGATTAAACAAGGTAATATATTAAGATTTTTAAGAATCCTAAAAATATTACTCCAACCAAACTGCACATAAGTATAATAATATAGAGTAATGATTCAATATCACACAAATATACAACTTTTTACCACCTTACTTATGTGGCAAGGTGGTTCTTCACCTTAATGAGAATTGATTTTTCTGCATCACATTAACCTATAACTCTACACCAAGACACATAGGGTGTGAGACCCATATAGGGTTGGCAATTTTTGACACGACCCGCGAACCCGACACGAACACGACACGAAAAAACCGGGTTTGGGTTTGTTATAATCGGGTTCGGGTCATAATCGGGTTGACCCGATTATGACCCGATTATAATCGTGTTTGGCGGGTCAACCCGCGGGTTGACCCGCCAACCCGATTATGACCCGATTGCACGGGTTGACCCGATAACACGATTACCCGCCAACACGATTATAACCCGATTAAAAAAAAAATTGAAGGTAAAAAAAAAAAATTGAAGGTTGAAACATGTGAAAACAGTGAAATTGATTCCGTGTCGGGTCAGGTCGTGTCGGGTAAACGGGTGACACGTTTTTTAGTCGGGTTTGTCGGGTCGTGTTCGGGTTACCCGATTATTAATCGGGTCGTGTTCGGGTCACGTGTCACAACCCGATTAATAATCGGGTCGGGTTCGGGTTGACACGTTTATATAATCGGGTCAGTCGGGTTGACCCGAACCCGACCCGTGAACCCGAATTGCCAACCCTAGACCCATATATGTGAGTCTCATATATATGGGTTTCACACCCAATGTGTTTTGGTGTAAAGTTGATATAGGGTAATGTGATGTAGAAATAACACATCCCTTACTCAATAATATATGGAGGATGGAGGTCGGTCATTTCAACATTTCAACATGCGGCAAATAATTAATTACAATATACAACTATGTTTTCTTCACCAAATCATGAAGTGATCCGTAGATTAACAAATTAAAATTGGTTTGCGGTAAGGCTGCTTTCATTATTAAATTTCTCCTTGGAACCGAAGAAGTAAAGGCATTTTTATATGAGATATGATATTTTGTCACCACAAAACATAATTTTTGACCACCTTACCATGTGGTAAGATGGTCCCCTAACTAGCTTTAGAGTTTTTTTTCTTTAAAA
Source organism: Alnus rubra (assembly GCA_028654335.1). NCBI lineage: Eukaryota > Viridiplantae > Streptophyta > Magnoliopsida > Fagales > Betulaceae > Alnus > Alnus rubra. Next base: position 23,015 of record JAJPGS010002033.1, read on the forward strand.
AAAAAAAAAGGGGGTAAAAGTTGTCAAGTAGGCAAAGATGATCAAGAGTTGTGTTTTTGGGTAGCAGTGTATTAGAAATAGAATTGTCATGCACAGCGGAATAGAGCATACCTTATATGCACTGCAATCAAATATTGTCCCACGTGATTTTTCAATAAGTCTCTTCTTCTTGGTGGTGGAATACACTACCAAAACGTAATGGAGTAATATTCACTATATCCACGGTCTAGATGCACAGGAAATATTGAAAGTCTGATTTTTTTTTTTCTTTCAGAAAAAAATAAAAAAAAACTTCTCAACCCATTTACTAGGAGACTATTTATAGAGAACAGTTTGGAGCAGTTTGGAGCAGTTATACTATAGGAAAAAAATAACTGAAAATCAGTTATTATTATTTTTTTTACACTAGCCAGGCGTTGTATTGCCTGGCTTGAATCCTGAGGGGCGTGCCCATGTGGACGCCCCTTCATATTCAACATCTCCCACTCGCACACAATGGGCACGACCCAGTCATGCATCTTTCAATATATTTTCCATTATTCATACTTGCAAATAGACCGTGCGACCACCGAGAACACCTGCATAAAATGGTTGGAGCACTATACCAAATCTTTACGAAAAAAAAAAACCAGCATAGCAACATCCCAAAACGGAAAAATGTCTCGTTATGCCCTAGACTTATCTGAACACATCCGATCAAACACCTCTAATCCTTTTAAGTTTCAAAGAAAACTCAGAGCAATGTTTGACCTACCCATAATACTGTGACGCATTCACAATTATGTCGCTATCACTACATAGCGCCTTAACCTGTCGACAGTGAATACACTCAGTGACGTGTTGCCAAATAGTCTTCCCTTCGCCCTCATGTCACTCAACTTTGGTCCAATCGCTTTCCCAGTTATGTCTCATTAGACTGAATCAATCATAGTCATAGATAACATACTAGAGTAGCAGACATAAAAAACTACATTTAATAACATAGTCAAAAAGTCAATAAAGGCATAATATAGAGCCATAAAATGACTCATGGACTCACACAGTGAGGAAGCAAGGATCAATTCGCTCACCTCCACATTTGGTCGAATAAGCACATGTAGTATGAAATACATGCTACGGTGAAGTTCTCTTTCCAACAAAAGAGTATATGTCTAAATTCAATACACCGTACAGATCTTAGTCTAGTCACTATTCAAGCGCCTAACCTGAGTCTTCAATTTGCTCACCATCTCAGGCGCCAAATTAATGTCTCGCATCAGGCTAATCACAGGCTACATGGATTGTGGGCTATCCATGCACGGTCTAAACAATACCATAGACCTCATCTTAGCTCCTACTAAGGTAACATATGTTTGTGTCAACCACCCTTACTTGCTAAACAAGTATCAAGGGACATAACATCCATTCTCTGCTTGCTACTTAAGCGCCAAAGTCGATCGCTCGAGTGAGCCGATCTTTGCCTGTCGACATACATTTCATCCTATGGAACCAATCACATGGTAAGTGTGTGTTTTTATCAACATGCCATATGATAAACCCAAACCAAAAAATAATGAATAACATCATATGTAATAATAAATAAATATCCCAAAAGAGTACATTACACAGTCAACTGAATAACAAACCATTACATTCTACGCAGTCCTAAACTCCTAACATGAGCCTGAAAAACATCTCTAGCTATAGGCTTTGTCAGGGGATCTGCAACCATGTGACTCGTAGAAATGTGTTTCAGGACCACCTCCTTTTGCGCAATCATGTCTCTAATGTAGTGATACCGTATGTCAATGTGTTTGGTTCTCCCATGATATTTGGGGTCCTTAGCATAGGCAAGAGCTGCCATACTATCACAATGAATTGTCACAGGATTTAGAGCATCTCTGACAATCTCAAGATGCTGAAGGAACGGTCTTAACCAAACAGCTTCCTGAATAGCTGCTGAACAAGCTACATACTCTGCCTCCATAGTTGATAAAGCTATACAGGATTGTTTCTTACTACTCCACGTAATGGCACCATTATTTAGCAAGAAAACATATCCAGATGTCGATTTGCGCTCATCTATGTTACTGCCCCAATCAGCATCACTATACCCAACAAGTCGCAAATCTAAACCTTGATAGCACAGTACATAGTCCATTGTTCCTTTGAGGTATCTCAATATCCTCTTGACTGCTTTCCAATGGGCCAATCCAGGGTTAGACTGGAATTTGCTGACTAAGCCAACTGCATAGCATATATCTGGCCGAGTACACATCATGGCATACATCAGGCTTCCTACGGCGTTAGCATAAGGAACACGAGTCATCTTTTCTATCTCATCTTGAGTCTTAGGACACATATCTAAGCACAAGTTCTCGCTTTTAGCAATAGGATTGTCAATGGGTTTACAATCATACATCTGAAAGCGTTCAAGAACCTTCTTTATATAGGTTTGTTGAGACAAACCTAGAAGTTTCTTTGATCGATCCCTAAAGATCTTAACTCCCAGAATGTAGTCTGCCTCACCCATGTCCTTCATCTCAAAGTTGGAGGACAACCACCCTTTGGTGGAGACTATCATATTCTTATCATTTCCAGCCAATAATATGTCATCAACATACAATGACAAAATAATGAAACTCCCCTTTGACCTTTTAACATAAACACAATGGTCTTCTTCGATCATCGTAAACTTGTTCAAAAGAACGGCTCGATGGAATCTAAGATACCATTGTCTAGATGATTGCTTCAAGCCGTAGATGGACCGTTTGAGCTTACAAACTTTACGTTCTTGTCCATCGACCACGAAGCCAACTGGTTGATCCATATAGATCTCCTCATCTAGTTCTCCATTGAGAAAAGTTGTTTTAACGTCCATTTGGTAGAGTTCCAAATTCATATAAGCAACAATGGCCAAAATTAGACGTATTGAGGCAAACCTTACTACTAGTGAGAAGGTTTCCTCATAGTCCATACCCTCCTGTTGGGTATAACCTTTTGCCACAAGGCGAGCCTTGTACCTATCTATTGAACCGTCTGCCTTGCGTTTGACCTTAAGAATCCATTTGTTCCCAATGGCCTTTCGCCCTAGTGGTAGATTCACCAGATCCCAAACCTGATTAGTTCTCATTGACTCAATCTCATCATTCATTGCTTTAATCCACTCATCTTTTGCCGAAGATGAGAGAGCCTCTTGTACTGTCCTAAGCTCATCATCATCATGCAGAGCAATCATGAAAGCTTCCCCTTCAATCTCAAAACGACAACGGGGAAGATTTATGCGTTTGCTTCTTCGCGGCTGAGGTTGTTGTGAATCCACCTCTAGTGGTATACTCCCACTAGGCGGTAAGTCACTCCCACTGTCCCTAGGAGTTTGAGGAATTTCTTCATCATTCTCAACTAGTCTACTTAGAGCGCTTTCCTCTCGATCCATAGTTTCATAAAACTCCAAGTTTCTTTCAACCTCACCTTTGGTTGGAAACTCATCCTCAATGAAATCCACATCTCGTGACTCAAATTCAGTCACCCTTCCATCGGTTTGTTCACCTATCAACACATAACCCTTGGAATGCTCTAAATACCTTATAAAGATACATTTCTTTCCTCTAGGGCCTAATTTCCCATATTTATGAGAAGTGTTGTGAACAATACCCGCTGAGCCCCATGGCCGAAAGTAACTCAAATTGGGTTTCTTACCAGTCCATAACTTATAAGGTGTGGAAGATATTGATTTGGAGGGCACTCGGTTAAGAATGTAGGCTGCAGTCAAAAGTGCATCTCCCCAATATGATATTGGTAAGTTTGCTTGCGCCATCATTGACCTAACCATTTCCAGAAGCGTTCGATTTCTCCTTTCCTCCACGCCATTTTGTTGTGGCGTACTTGGCATCGTTAACTGCCTTTTTATTCCTTTTTCATCACAGAGCCTTTTAAATTGCTCAGAAAGATATTCGCGTCCATGATCAGTTCTTAGAGCCTTAATACTCTTGTCTAATTGATTCTCAACCATATTCATATATTGTCTAAAACAATCCAATGCTTCAGATTTATGGGAGATCAAATAGACATTACCGTATCGTGAAAAATCATCTATAAATGTAATGAAATAGAAACTGCCATGTCTTGCCCTCACATTCATTGGGCCACATATGTTCGAGTGGACTAATTGCAATGAAAAAAATGCCCTAGTAGCTTTTCCAAACGGTTTTCTAATTGACTTTCCCATTAGACAATGTTCACATGTGGATAGAGTGACCTTAGTGAGATTGCCTATGAGACCTTCTCTTGCTAATCTAGTCATCCTATCTTGCCCAATATGGCCAAGCCTAGCATGCCATTTAATTGAATCCACATCATCAGAAGAAGTCAATAAAACAAATGATTTGTCATAATTATAATAATTCAAATCCAAAATCATAAATCCGTCTGAAATAAAACCACATCCATAATAAGTTGTTCCCAGATAAATGAAAACACCATTGTCAAATACAAACCGAAAACCAAGTTTAATCATAGTAACTACAGAAAGCAAGTTTCGTCGAATCTCGGGAGAGTATAACACATCATGGAGTAATAGAGTACGACCACCTTGCAAGTCCAGCTTGTAGGTACCAATTCCGAGTACCTCCACACTAGCTCCATTCCCCACTTTGATATCTCGACTCCCAGCAGGAACTCGACGATACTCCACAAATCCAACTCAAGCTCGAGCTACATGCTCGGTTGCTGCTGAGTCTACAGTCCACATAGGATAGGAGTGAGCAACCATAACATGGCTAGTAACATAAACATAGCGAGAAAAGTCAGAGAGTACCTTCTTCGGCTCAGTACACTCACGAGCGAAGTGGCCTTCCTTTCCCCAGTTAAAACAAACCATCTTGGACTTATCTCTTCTACCAGCGCGCTTACCTCTTTTGCGCTTGTTAGTCCTTTCCTTCTTAGGCGCTGGTCCAGTAGTTCCATGTTTACCTTTGTTCTTGTGCTTGAGCCTAAAAGCCTTGCTCGAACTTGACTCAGCCAAGTATGTAGAACTATTGGGCTTAGCAGCCTCTAGGCGCTCAACTTCAAGTTCCAAATGACGCGAAACATCTTCAAAAGTTTTAATGTTCTCATTGTGCGTCAAATTTTGGCGCATAGCATCCCAGGAACTAGGTAATGAACGAATCACCGCTTGGACCTGCTGTTCATCAGTAAGGTTGTTTCCGGCTGCTTTGAGTTCGCGGATCATGGATGACATCACCCTGAGATGCTGCTTCATTGTTTGATCTGAGCGCATCTTGTAGGAGTCAAATCTCATGGTCAATCCACGCAGTCTAGTGGCAGAAGTGCCACCAAACTTTAACTTCAGTGCTTCCCACATGCCTTTAGCCGTTGGATGTACCTCGAACTCACCAATTAGATCATTGTGCATGCTGCTTAACATGGTAAAGCGCGCACATTGATCCTTTTTGCGCCAATTTTCAAAAGCAGCAATATCTCTTGTATTTTGTTCGGTATCTTCTTGCTCTGGCTCAGTCAATGAATGGGACAGGGTCTCCAAGACCTCTTGTTCATTTAGGACATATCGAATCTTTCGATGTCAAATGTCATAATTTTCCCCATACAATTTTTCCCCCTTATTCAAATCAGCAACAATGCTTTTTGAAGCCATATTACTACAAAAAAAATTGCACAAGGGATATTACACACATAACCCAAAAAAAATTTACAGCGTTAATCTAAGTTAAACAAAAATAATTATTAACACGTCGCGGGATCGAAAATTCGCTAAGCTTCTTAATCATCTCCCGCGCCACAAGTGTCAAATTATTAATTTTTAACTTAATTTTCGCGCAAAATTATGTATGGAAGGAAAAATAAATTCAACTCAACCATACTCCCACTTGTTAAAATAATCTGGGCATAATCCAATATATATATATATATATATATATATGCCTCTTTACACCAATAAAATATATATATATGCTGAAAAACAATATTCATTCACACATATAAAACTAATAAAGGCTTCCCCTTACTAAAGAGTTCTTGCAGCCCAGTGGTGATGCTTTGGGATTTGCTATATTGAGGACTTGAGTTCTACTCCCCACATGCTCATAAAATATCAGATTTCACTTCTTTTTAAACCAGGAAGCATTAAATTGGGCTGGGTCGACACCTAAGTAATGTAGTTTCCCTTTTTGTAAAAAAAAAATGGGCCATGCCCATTCTGGTTTTTTAAGATTCAACCCTACCCGATACTTCTTATTTGCATTTCAATATCACTGTCATCAACAGCCGCACACACAAAACACACTTTCACAAACACACAGTGTCACACAGCCATGGCCATTACCACTGCAGCCCGTCGCCGAAGGCCATCGCACACTCGTCTTCCAGCGGCAGTACAGCCACCGCCTGCCACGGGTTCTCTCCTTCCTTTTTCTTTTTGTTTTTATTTTATAAACACAGCACCACCATTTTGTTTCACAGTTAAAATACACAGAAACTTGTAAACCACGAGAATAATAACCTGGCTCTGATACCAATGTTAGAAATAGAATTGTCATGCACAGCGGAATAGAGCATACCTTATATGCACTGCAATCAAATATTGTCCCACGTGATTTTCAATAAGTCTCTTCTTCTTGGCAGTGGAATACACTACCAAAACGTAATGGAGTAATATTCACTATATCCACGGTCTAGATGCACAGGAAATATTGAAAGTTTGATTTTTTTTTTTTTCTTTCAGAAAAAAACAAAAAAAAAACTTCTCAACCCATTTACTAGGAGACTATTTATAGATAACAGTTTGTGGCAGTTTGGAGCAGTTATACTATAGGAAAAAAATAACTGAAAATCAGTTATAATTTTTTTTTTACACTAGCCAGGCATTGTATTGCCTGGCTTGAATCCTGAGGGCGTGCCCATGTGGACGCCCCTTCATATTCAACACAGGTATCATATATCTTTTTAGGGTTAAATACCTATTTGCCCCATTGCTTTACGACCTTTATTTTTTGCCCTCTCAGTTTCACTTTTTATCAAATTTGGTATCGGTGGTATATGAAAAGACGGAAATAGTACCTCCGTCTTATTTCCCGTTCAAAACTAACGTACAGCCACGTCATCCCACAGGTGTCGGCGTGCATGGCGCGACACCTATCCCCGTGATACAGTTCAGCGCTGACGTGGTTATCATTTTTTATTATTATTATTTAATGATTTCTTTTATATATATAAATAAATAAAAATAAATAAAAATCCAGCCACCCCATTTTGGCCCTTGAGGGTGGCCGACTCACCCCAGGCCAAGCCACCCCCAAGCCAAATGGGGGTGGTTTTGGCCACCCCCAAGGGCCATGGGGGTGGTTCGACCATCCCCAAAATGGCCTAAGCCCCCCTTGGCCAAAATGGGGTGGCCAGCCACCTTCATGTGGTCCAAAGGGTGGCTGAGCCACCCCCATAATTTTTTTTTTTTATATATATAAAAGAAATCATTAAAATAATAATAAAAAAAAATGATAGCCACGTCAGCGCTGAACTGTATCACGGGGACAGGTGTCGCGCATGCACACCGACACCTGTAGGATGACGTGGCTGGATGTTAGTTTTGGACGGGAAATGAGACGGAGGTACCATTTCCGTCTTTTTATATACCATCGGTACCAAATTTGATAAAAAGTGAAACTGATGGGGCAAAAAATAAAGGCCGTAAAGCACATGGGTGTACATGCTATTTAACCCATCTTTTTATATATTTCTTTGAGAA